>JAYJLV010090984.1:0-13104 GCA_036873485.1 Torymus texanus | reverse complement strand
AATATTTCATTGAATATATTGAAAGAAACCATTTTCTTGAAATAAGGAAATTTTCTTCGAATTTAGTATTTTTTTTTCAGTGGACAATTTAAATTTTAAATATTTTAAATTTGGGGAAAAAACTGGTGCTCTTTAAAGAACAAATGTAACATTTTCCCAGTATTATTAGGTAAAAATAATATTCATTTTCCACATATACAAAGTATTCTTACTGTTTTGACTAATTATTTTGATTACTGTGGCTTACCTTAAGAAACGCGATTCCTTCAATGTCTGTTTGAAGTTTCAATACGAGTTTGACGTCTCTTCCGTTTTCCTGGGAAAACACTCCTAAAAAAGATTGGAGTTTAGCTCATTTCCTTCATGCAATAATAATACTAATGCATAATTACCATTGAAATTTATTTCCGCCTCTTCCAGCAAAAAGTTGGCAAATTGCGTGAAATTATAGTTGTAAATCGCCAAATTGTCTCTATCGTACGCAACGCTGATTACGCCATCGTAAAAATATTCGACGTCAATTCCATTTTCCGTCACGGTGTATGAGTCACGCAGAGTGCAATCTGCAAACGCATATCGGTTTCTTATGTGAGAATGTGACCTCAATAGTGTTTCTAATTCAAATCACATTTTTATAATGAAAAAAGTCTAGTCTGTTAGTTTCATGTTCTACGTATCTTTTTTTAATTACTTTATTACATTTATTTTCAAGCTTTCAATATAACTTTAAAGCATCAAATATAACCTACACAGTCTATTTTTAAATATAGAATTATCAAAAGATAATTAAATTTAGAAGTATAAAAAAAGATAAAGAAAATCCAATTACTCAATTCATTAGTGGAAAAGATTGGTGCAATCTTCAGTAGAAGAACGCTGATGAACAGGTACAAAAAAGCCATTTTATTAATATTATTATTTTTTTTTTGCTCCAAACGAGTCTCACTAGACCGACGGTCGTCGCGAACTAATTCACGTTAACCACTGCTCCCAGTTTTGATAATAGCGGCCAGTTTTATCGGCAACTGTTATTCGCAGTTTATTGCTCATTACTATTCAAAATTTTCTCAAATTTACACAGCACAAGATTGATAGAACACACTGTATACGTGTGTGTACTTAGAGTTTCTATTTATTTTATTCGGCTCGTGCGTTAAGGCGTCTGGTACATAATCGACTGGTTAAGATTACGCATCGATGCGCTTGCCTTTGCGTACTGATCATTATCTAGTGTATCGAGTATTAAAGAAGAATACCGGATCGAGGCCTTTTTTCGTAGAGAATTTCGTGTTTGTTGAGCAGTCGTACGATGGCCGATAAGGGGACTATAGTTCGATATTAGTTATACACGCGTGTGGTGATTTTCTTCTTTGGATCGCTGATAAAGTTGTCGTTCGTTGAGGCAAGGTAGGATCGTGGAAGTTTCGTAGTTTTCTTCCGTTGGAGTGGTACTAGTATACAAAGCTAATTATTTGAATAAAAAAAAAAAGGATTTCATTTTATACCTAAGCAACAAAAATGCGTATTAAATTGTTGTAAAATAAATAAATTAGTTATACGTAGGTATAAATAAAATTGTTATATTACTTTAATTAGATCGTTAAAGTATGTAATTATTCTCTTACGTACAAATTTCATTTTTTTTTGTTATTTTATTTTTTTCTTATGTCGAAAATCAGTATAGTTAACTGTACAAGGTCGACAATGAATGATTAAATTAATTTCGTGATTCATTTTAATTAAAATAGAATAAATATAAGGAATGAGATTTACAACTACATGAAATTTTTAAAACAAAATTTTGTTAACTTCGCAAGAAGAACTTCTCCATAAAGTTGAGTTCAATCTACCCATCACACGTATCCATAAACAAGAATCAAGGTCTGTATTTCTCGCAATCGAAATTTTCTAGGGGTCCACTGATCGCCTCCTTAATTTTTAGCTTGACAAGCCCAACAGCATTTCTTGCAAATGCTGCAATCGCCGTGTTAACCAATTTATTGATCATGCCGTCGAGGATTCCACCACCGTACAGTTTAAAGGTAACACCATCAACGCGCGAATGTACGTAGTCGACAGAAGTGTGACAGGGAGTTTTGTTGAAGTCGATACCGATGCGCAACCGAAGTGTTATGCTGTCAATTTTGATAGATGCCGAGCCTTCGCGACCAAGGATCAGATATTTCAACTAGAAGAAAAATAGTTGTTTGTGATTAGTTATTAGGATGAAGGGTGCGGGTAGTTTTAGAAGATGAAAATGTATAGTTACAGCGTAGTTTTTGAAATGGAGCTCAATGCCTGGGATTTGGAGACCAATCTTGATAGCAAAATGCAGCCCATCGTTCGTCACGGCGATGTTCTCCGTTCGGAGGATCTTGCTGAGGTCACTACATAATATTTCTCAGGTTATTAATTAGGTTTATGGTTATGTCATTTATTTATTTATTTGTTTAATATACGGGCAGACAGCCCTTAAGTGCTTTTAAAATACTATACTTTATCGAACGAATATAAATGTACGTTTAATGCTATACAACTTTTACATAGCCTGTTATGTAACTTGACTGCCAATAAAATCATTCTGGAAGGTTGACTTTTAATTTTCCACACCAGTCACATTTTTCACTTACTTGTAAAATTCCGAAACATTTTTGTTCGTAATTCATAAACAACTTTCTCTGGCTTACCCGAACGTTCCATTGGTCATTTTCAAGTAGCCGTCTTTCAGCGGTCCGGCGAATAGAGGCTGGGTCAGGTCTGGAAGATCAACTTACCCCAATTCCTTGCCGCAGATCTGGCGGACTATACGAGTACTTGCCAGTAAAAAGTCGACAATTATGTTCATAGTTTTCTGGAAAAAAAAAAAAAAAAAAAAAATGATTGTCATAAATTTAGACGCACTTGAGGGATTTATTATTAAAATTTTGTTCTAAACTAAAACAGATTGTGTAAATTATTTGATTAATTGTAAATAATAAGAAAAACTTTTCTTTTTAAAACCAAAAAGAAGAAAAATAAATTAATCAGTAAAAATATCTGTAAAAGTTTCAATTAATTTTTAATTACGTGATCTATTTGTACTATTTATTTATTAATTTTTTTTGAAAATAGCTTTCAGTATTATGCAGAAAAACCAAACCTGTAATGCTACCGGACGGTTGCCCATGTTTTCGTCATCCTTATGAGGCAGCTCCATATTGGGGAAATTGTGGCCTAACTCATTGTACAGCACGGACTTATCGCCAAAATCATGTGGGTCTATTTCGGAGCGCAGGACGTCATCCTGGCCGATACTGCTAACATTCTTGCATACCTCCTGCTGGACACATGACTTGGCTAGGTAGAACAGGTTGTCTTGTAAGATGATGGCGACGTTGCCACTGTGTCAAGAAGAATAATTTTGTTGGTATGTTAGATGCGAGGGAATCATGGGAATAGTTTTCTGTTTAGATTTAACAATTTTTATATTAAATTAATAGTATTCCAGAATATTTGATAAAATGATTCTAATGTATGAGCAGGTGTAGAATACTTAAATGTTGAGTTGGAGATTTATAATTCAGTCCAATTCTCCTTACCTATCACGCTTAACTTTTAGATCCAAATCGATAGCATACTATTCTCCTAAAAAGTCAATAAAAAATAACAATTATTATCAAAATTAATAACCTTCATCATCTCATGAACCTACCGTTAAAACAGCGCTACCTTCGATGATCGTCTTAATTGGGCCCGTTGCAACAATCTTGTCCTGGCTGGATGCACGTAAACGTCCTGTGAAAAGCGCATAATTCTACAATTAAACCAGGTCTCTTAATTTTACGCTTTTATAATCTTACCCTGTAAAACGATCTCTACATCGTGAACCAGTACGTTGACGGCGTCGGTGTTATTGTACTTGTACACACCGAGCTCATCTCTGTCGTACGTGACATTGAGCACACCCTCGACGAAGTAAACTGTAGCGCCAGGTATCGGGGCCAGACCGTTGTATCCATTGCAACCTGAAACAGATGCGTTGAGTTATAATTATATTAATATATTTATGGCTGCATGATGAGTTGTATGTATATGTGTGGGTAAGTACTTATGGTCGTTTGGGCTAGAGAATAATCAATGGCCCATAAATTAAGAAGTAGGAGAAAAATCAATTTCACTCGAGTTAACATTTTCGGTAGTTTGTTTCTTGTAGAATGATTTTGGAAGACTTGAAGTTTGGATGATGAAATGTTGAGAATGTACTGTTGATCGGTTGTTAACGATTTTTATTTATATCGTGACGTGGTTTATGTCTGGTTCGTGCGGATGTAATATGCCAAGAACAAGGGACGTCGTCAAAAAGGTCGACGTAAAATTTCAATGTGAAGTTTATGTGAAAAAATATTTGTACAGCGCTATTTGATTTTGTATAAAAGAACTTGGCGGAATATTTTATATAATGAATAAAGAAATAATTGGAACATAATCCGATATAAAAGTTGTCAGTTTCAATAACCGGATAAAAAGATGGAATATAGAGGATTCATTGACTTTATATAAACATATTAATGATCATAACTTGGTTGTAAATATAACGAAGATAAAATTTGGAGGTCGACCCCTGTAGTAATTTTTTTTTGTACTATAAATCATATCATAGACAAAAAGACTTTAGAACCCAAGAAAACAATTGCGTGATACCGTTTTCACGACAATTTTGTGTTAAAACGGAGTTACAAGTAAAAAGTAGAGAAAAAAGGATAGACATTGCAGTTTTTAGAAGTGAAATTATTTCACGGTTTCGACCTTGAAATCAAGAAATGCAAATAACCTTCCACTGGGTATGCGAAAAAAACTTTATAAGGGTTATTACACCCGGGAGTTCTTACCTTCCATTTACATAGGCAGCACGTTGCTCTCGGGAGTCAATAGCGTACTTTACTCCCGGGATGTATAACATATACTATATTAGTTGAGAGTTGTAAAGATTTGAAAAATTTTCATTTACTATTTGTTTTGAACATGAAATAAAGTTGATATTTTAAATTTTATAAACAAAATAAAAGTTTTATAGTATAGTTAATGGTAAAGGGTTATTGGATTTAAGAAAAATGTATTAAATTATTTTTGTAATTTATTTTAATTAGAACAAAATAATATAAAGGATGATATTTACAACGACATAACATTTTTAAAACAAAATCTCTGTCTTCAGGAGAAGAATTTCGCCATAAAGTCAAACTTTATCCATGCATAACACGTATCCATAAACAAAAATTATGGCCTGTACCGCTCACAATCGAAGCCCTCTAGGGACCCGCTGATCGCCTCCTTTATCTGCAGCTTGATATATCCAACAAAATTTCTTGCTAAAGCTTTAATCGATGCGTTAACCAATTTATTGATTACGCGGTCGAGGATTCCGCCACTAGACAGCTTGAATTTAATGCTGTCGATACGTGACTGTACATAGTCAACAGAGATCTGGCAGGGTTTTTTGTTGAAGTTGATATCGACACGTAACCGGAGGGTTATGCTGTCGATATCGATAGACGCAGAACCTTCGCGTTTCAAAAGCGGATATTTCAGCTGGAAGGTAAAAAAAATGCTTGTGGTTAGTGATAGAACGAATGATATCGGAGTGGTTATAAAGGATGAAGATGTAATAGTTACAGCGTAGTTCTTGAATTGGAGCTGAGCGCTTGGAATCTGGAGACCAAGCCTGAGAGCAAAATTCAGCCCATCATTCGTCACTGCAACGTTCTCCGTGCGGAGAATTTTGCTGAGGTCACTGCGTAATATTCATGAGGATATTAATTAGTTTATGTTTATGTCATAGCTCTTAAAATACTATACTTTATCGAACGAATATAAATGTACGCATTTAATGCTATACAACTTTTACGTATAGGTTCTTATATAACTTAAGTGCCAATAAAATCATTCTAAAAGGTGGAATTTTAATTTTTTACATTAGTTACGCTTTTCATTTTCTTTTAGAATTCTAAAACCTATTTTTTCTAATTCATAAACAACTTTCACTAATTTACCCAAATGTTCCGCGGGACAGCTTGAAATAGCCCTCTTTTAGCGGACCTGCGTATAGTGGTTGGCTTACGTCAGTAAGTTCAACTTGACCAAAATCCTTGCCCGAGACCTGGCCGACAATACTTGCCATCAGGAAGTCAATAATCATGTTCATTGTTTTCTGCAAATAAGTGGATGTCGTGAATTTAGGTGCGCCTGCAGTATTTAGTGGTAAAATTTTGTGAGAACAAAATTTAGTTTTAAACAAATGCAGGTTATGCCAACTTTTTGAATAAGTTTGAGGCAATAAGAAACAAAAAATGTTTTTAGAAAAAGAAAAAAAATAATAAAAAATTAATCGAACTAAAATTACCTGTACAAGTTACAAATATTTTCAACTACATAATTGACCAATCAGTTGCAAATTGACATTTTAAAAGAAAAATTCAAACTAATCATATTATTTATTTATCATTCTTTTCCAAAAATGGTTTCGGTACTATACAAAAACACCAAACCTGTAATGCTATTGGATTGTTTCCCACGCTTTCGTCACCCTTGTGAGGCAATTCCATATTTGGGAATTTCTGGCCCAACTCATTGTACAACACGGATTTGTCGCCAAAATCATGTGGCGCTATCTGGGAGCGCAGAAAATCATCCTGACCGATATTGCTCAGTTTATTGCACACCTCCTGCTGGACGCATGCCTTGGCTAGGTAGAACAGGTTGTCTTGCATGAGGACGGCCATGTTACCGCTGTATCAAGGGAGAACGGTTTTACTAAATTAAATTTTGAGGTCAACGTTTTTTTATCCACTCAAATGAATAATGAAAAGTTGACTTTGGGATTTTAAGTCTAATCACTCTTACCTATCATACTTAGGTTTCAGATCCAAATCACAAATTGACAGCATACTATTCTCCTGAAGCAGTCAATAAAAAATAACAATTACCATCAACAATTAAGATCTACATTATCTCATGAACTTACCGTTAAGATAGCACTACCCTCGATGATCGTATTAATTTTATCGGTTTTGACATTCTTCTTCTTGCCGGAAACACGCACACGACCTGGAAAAAACGCGTAATTCCACAATTACATCCAGTCTTCCACTTTTACCTTTTAAAAACTTACCCTCCAAACCGATTTTCACGTCGTCGACTAGCACGTTGACAGAATCGGTATTCTTGTACTTGAACACACTGATCTGTTTCCTGTCAAAAGTAACGCTGATCACACCATCGACGAAGTATAATTTGGCGCCGGGTATCGGGGCCTGGCCGTTGTTCCCATTGCAAGCTGAAATAGATGTGCTGAGTTGTAATTATATTTATTTGATATTTACCGCTACTTGACGAGTTATATGAAAATGTGTGTAGATAAGTACTTATGGTGGTTTTGGCTATGGAATAATCAATAGCCCACAAGTTAAGGAACAGAAGGCAAATTAATTTCGCCGGTGCCAACATTTTGTGTACTTTCAAAAACTTGCGACTTGGGTGATGAAATGTTGGGATGTGCCGTCGATGGGTTGTTAATGATTTTTATTTATATTGTTACGTGGTTCAATAGGGGACGTCGTAAAAGGCCGACGCAAAATTTCAATGTAAAGTTTAAGTGAAAAAATATTTGTACAGCATTATTTGATTTTGGATAAAAGAGTTTTGTAGAATATTTTGCATAAAGAGTTATGAAATAATAGGAAGACAGTTTGGCGTAAGAGTTGCTACATTTTTAAGCAGAATTATTTTTTTAATGTTTTAAGTAGATTATTAAATATTAAATTTATTAGAATAATATTTTTAACTTTTACGGAATTACGGTAATTTATTTAGTCATTAAAAAATTTAAACTTTTCTCTTTTCCAAAAACTTCTATAATTTACATTTACCGTATCGAGCACCATAACGTTATGCATTAAAATATTTTTCCCCGAATGCATTTGCAAAAATTGATTTTATAGGATAACGTAAAAGAAAATGGTCCGATATGGAATGGTATAAACTTTTAAATTTATTCCCACGCCGGCTTACAAAGCTTTATACAAACTATTGAAATTCGATGTACGTATAAAATATATAAAACAAACTAAAATACGATAATTTCCGTATACTTTTGTCGACGGTATATTTATATATATATATGCTGATTGCATATGCATGACCGTATTATCAGACTATATATATATATATATATACTTTGTGCTGCTTACGGATGAATCTACTTACAATATTATTTCATCGATTACATCAAACTTTTTTTTAGCAAATTTTCCGCAGAGAATGCAATGTTTTCATTGTCTTACACCGTGAGCGATAAATAATAATTTCATGAATGTCAGGATCTGGCAGTATTATTCGAGACGTATAAAAAAAGGTCGCACAGATTTAACGATATCGTAAATCAATTGTTTTTAATGATTTCTAGAGTACGTAGTTATGAACTTTATTCTATGCAGCTCTACAGTTACGCAAATTTCGGTATTATTTCCTATACGGAGTTGTAAAAGATGTAAAATATCTTTCTATGTATTTCCGATGTGTGTGCGTACACGTGTGTTTATGAAGTGTCATACGTAACTTTAACTGGAAGTCATGACGTAAATTATCAATTTAATTATAGTTACTATTGTTTTTTATAGTTTGCTAAGAAAGTCGGAGTACCACAATGCGCTATTAAACACGCAGTTTTATTATTTTAATTATTGCTTTTAAATTATAAATAGAGTATTAGCAAATAAATTATACTGACATTCAAATATTTATTTGTTACGTAATCGCTAATATATTGTCCATCATTATCATTACAATTAGAATAATAATATTTCCTTAAGCATATCGTCTCTGCTCACCCTTTTTTCCTTAACACCTGATACATCAAATATTATAACTATAAACTACGTCTCAGTCAACAAAGCAGACAATCCAAACCCAATTTCGTCACTCTTCCTGTAACATTATTCCAGTCGATCGCACATCTTCGATTTTGCGCGTGCGTACGCAGCAACTCCAATTAGCTCGCTCTCATTACACCGTTGTCATTTCACGTATGATCATATATACGTTTCGTCATGCGCGAAGAAATCGCGGGCATTCATACGCGTGATAGATCCGATCGCACATGCGACTTTCCAATTCGTGCTTTTATTTCCGGAAGTGCGTATGTGTATACACATGCAAAGGTGTTAATGAACCTGTTTACACATACGCATATGAGGATCGGATCTTACGAGTATAGGTTTATCTATGTACAACTTGCCGAGGAATTGGCATTGGGACAGCGGTTTTATGGGGATTCCGTGCGGTAACTGATAAGTAACTACTGTTGCTCTATGTATGTTTATTCAGAGGAGATTTTTGACGGACAGTTGAGGTTTTTATAGTATGCTGATGAGATTTCGAAAGCGAAAGTGTATTGATTTGTTTTTGTTTTTGTTTTGTAGGTGTTGGTAATATTGAATGTCTATTTGGTTTCGTGTTTACGATAGAGGAAGTGAGGTGACATGCTGAGCAGAATCAGAAGCTGTAAGTCGAGGCTTTGCACTTTGATATGTGCTTCGTTATACTGCAATGTGGAAGTTGTGATTTTGAAATGTATATGTTCGTGTTTTCTTCTACTTAACAAGTGATGGAGCGGAACTAGAGGATCATTTAGAGATTTTTGGTATTAGGTGTACATTATAATAGACTATACAAACTTTTTGAATTTATAATATGGTAGTTCTGAATAATATTTGAAAAAAAATTAAATTAAGTTTTTTTTTTTATAAAAATTATCTTCCCATCTTATCGCATAAAATTTCTAACACTGAATCATAGGAGAAATATTATCTCAAGAACAGAGTGGTACGTGCGAAGCGCATTTAAATATGGTTATTTTAATTAAAATCATGATAAAAACGTTAAAAGTGACAGAATGTTTTTTTCTTGCATTAATTTATAAAATACGTCGTCTAGCCGGAAGAATGTATGTGATTTTAATTTACCATATCATACATTTATACGAATATAATTTATGGGACTTCCTACGACATTAATAAAACGACTGTTATGTACAGCAATCAAATTAATAGGTTTTAAGCTTTTCATAGTGCTTAAATAACATGTGCTCATGTCACATGAAGAATGAAACTTTCTTACGAGGAAAAATAAAATGTGAATACCATAGACGGATGTAAAACTAACTAATCTGATTAATAATTAGAAAATAAAAAATGCGAAAAAAAATTGTCGATAACCTGCGTTTCCTACAAATCAAACTCATCTGAACCGAAAAAGTACATCGACCTATACAACATTTCTTATGAAACATATAGATCTATGTTGTAGCTCGCGTAATAATGTTGAATTATTACTTTTTGCGGATTGAAACACTTTAAAAGCGAACTCGACCGCGGGCTTCTCTTCTGTGTACAGCCGTTAAAAACAAAAACTAGTTGGCGAAATAATTACTTAGGAAAATTGCAGCTTAGGTGTAATTGCCGTCCATGGAGTTGTAATTAAATGAGAAAAATTACTGCTATCACGACTGGGGCGTTTTACACCGTGAAGCAGTTACTGTTACGTGCGTTTTTGAAGTTCTGACGGTAAATTTAGCCACTGCCAAATGATAAATCGTTTTTGCAAATTAAATTATACAAAGTTTGACTTTTTTCCGTATACGGTTATTGTTATGTCACATTTCTAACTTGCATAATGGTTTTAGAAAAGCCTAATTTTTTCCGTTGTTAATCAGAGCTGCGGATAAAATGTGTAAAGATAAAAGTTTTATAGTTAATTTTAAATATATTAAAATAAATTTTTAAGGTGAATCAAAATGTTTCATATATAAATGATATTTAATTTGATTACTTTGTTATTTGTATATGTTGGTATCTTTTCCATAATCTTTTTACCTAAGGTGATGAAAGAATAAAGTACTTGTTTTATTTTATCACCATGTTAATTCTTTCGCCAAAAGCCTCTAGTAGAGCATAAAAAAGTAAAAATAGAACTTATGTTTATCTTCTTGCTTTTAAGGTGGTATATCGCCAATCAAATAGTTAGTATGATAAAATTTATTTATTTCTTAATTAGAATTTTTATAAAAGTAAACTAACAGAGGTAAGAATATTTTATCTGAATACAGTCTTGGTACATCAATACTTATGTACTAAACTTAAAACTAATACATTTGAAATTAAATAGTATTTTATAAAAATTTTACATTTCGCAATCAGTGTATTTCTTATAAAAGAATAATTCAAAAAATCACTTCATGTATTGTAGTAATCGTGCTATATGTTTTAATCGATAATTTATTGACAGATTCTTTTTATAATCTTTTTACTAATTATCTTTTTTCTTTGGCTTGCTAAAAACTTTTCAACATCTTCCTCATTGTCATTTAGTTAATTTGCTATACCTATTTGTTTCAAAAAATGACAAATAAAATAAGGGATAAATGCATTTCAACCACACTCTTAACAAACTTTAACCATTAAAAAAAAATTCATACCAAACTCTCCTCTAATGACACCCTCAACTCAACAATATCTCACCACACACATCACACTTTTCCCTATACTCATCATAACAACCTATCGCCTTACACCAGGAGCTGTTCTCTCAAAGAAAACTCGGCCACCGGCACGACGCAAGTGATATCCTTACCTTTTCGCGAAAAAAAAGAAGGAAAATCGTTTTGACACCTCGCGCATTCCTCACTCGCGCTTTTTATCCGGGGGATTAGAACGAGAGCTGTTACCTCTCTCACTCACTCGCTCGCGTGTCTATTACGCAAGCGGTAAAAGTAAGTATCCCGCCGTTTAATAGAAAGGCTCGGGTATAATACGAGACGCGCGGTTTACGATAACGGAAGTCCATCTTACGTCGTACTGTGCCCCTCGGGACACAGAAAGAGAATAGGAGTATTGTGTCGTGTGCACAGGTCGACAAGGAAAGGAGAGGGGATGAGATTTTTTTTTTTTTTGTTTCCTGTTGAGGTTCGTGCGCAAACGCGGTCGTGACTTTCGTACAGGTTTTCCGGATCGCGAGGTCGACTGGCGGGGATATGGATGAGGTTTCAGGGGTTCGTGCAGATGAGGATGTTTAGGGATCGATATATTATAGATGGTTGAAATTTTGTGGGAGGAAAGGTGAGAAGCTACGATTTTGAGAGAAATGATTAGCGTGAGCAGTACGCTATGTTGTGATCGTGTTTCCCTTACATGTATTGAACGAAAGTTTTAGTATATACGTATTCGAAAATGATATTTTAACAAATAATACCTTGACACCAAATATGTTCAAATTCTGTATATCAAGAGTCGTTGTGCCCGTTTAATTGATTAAATAAATAAATAAATAAATAAGGGAATATGAAATTTCAGTTATATTTGTTATAAAAAATACTCCGAGAAAATCTTTGTTTAAAAAAAAATTGGAAACATTATCTCTTCAAATTAATTGTTTGTTTATAATGATGGAAAATATAATAACACACACTGCTTATATGAAGGTATTACGTCAAGGCAATCAATTCGATGCTATACTATATACAGTCTATAGATAAAATCTTTACAAAGCCTTCATGGTTATTGACTTATTTTATCAGCATCTGCTCAATCGAGTGTGAAACCATCATTAGCGGTATTTACTCCGCTTCCTTATAGCTCCGTAAGTATCTGATAAATGAATTTTTTTTTTTCACCTATCGACGTGGTTATATTTTTAGTTTATCCCTTTTATTACGACATTACACTTTACATATACGTATCGCATTTATTCTCATCATCATCATACGCGTGCAATTATAATTTTCACACAAGACTATATATATACTATACTGCACTTGAAAATTGTTTTCGTTTGCAAAAAATCAACAGATTAAAATTCTCCCTTATATGCATTCCATCATTATACACAAACACAAAATTCCTCACAATTATAAACTACTCAATCACAAACGTTTAATAGCGTATAATATATAATAATATACGCACGACTATACCATCATTGCGCAACGTCGACATCCCGCATACACACAAACACACGCGCACACGCACACACGCATATACACCCACACACACACGCCCAGGTAAGCACGCACAC
>JAYJLV010090973.1:0-13105 GCA_036873485.1 Torymus texanus | reverse complement strand
AATTCATAGAGAATGTCAACAAGTAGTACAAGTAAATGAAAAAACCGAAAATTTTCAAATTGAGGACAAAATCGAAATACCATCGTGTTCAATATCATACGAACCATATTTAGTTGATAAAAACGAAATTCATGTAGAAACAGAGATTACACTTTATAATAATTTTAATGAGGAAATATTAAGACAAACACTTAGTAATACAAATATAAAGGTAATAATAATATGTCTAAATAATATTGAATATGTAAAAATTGAAGACAGAGATAGAATCTTCGAAATGTATCACTCCTCTACGATAGGAGGACATTCAGGTGTAAATAGAACTTATAATAGGCTTGAAAAAAAATATTTTTGGGCAAATTTAAAATCGGATATTCAAACTAGAATTAAAAGCTGTGAAGATTGTCAAAGAAATAAATTGAAACGTAAAAAGATCAAGCAACCTATGGTTATTACAGATACACCGGGAAAAACATTTGATAAAATCACAATGGATATTGAAGAACCATTTAACATTACTAAAAATAATAATAAATATATTTTATCTATACAAGATCAATTATCAAAATTTGTAATTTTGGTGTGTTTAAAAGATCAAACAGCAGAATCAGTCTCAGATGCTTTTATAAAAAGATTTATATGTATATTTGGATATCCAAAAATAGTACTAACCGATAGAGGGGCAAAATTCACAAGTAAAATAATGCAACCGATAGCTAAAAGATTTAAATTTGATAAAATTGAAACTACAGCTTTCTCCCAGCAATCTAATGGTTCATTAGAAAGAGAAGATCATCCGTTATATGAACATTTAAAGAATTTTTCAACAAAAAATATGAATGGGATGAACTGCTAGATTTTGGGTAATGTCATTACAATACTAGTGTACATACTAGCCATCAATCCACACCATATGAACTAGTTTTTGCCTACCCTGCTAGAATTCCATCTAGTGAACCGGTAAAGAAATCGGAGTTATTACCTACCTATAATGGATATTTAGCAAAATTGATTAATAATATGAGAGAAATTGCCTCAATAGTAAGACAAAAATTAATAACGTCAAAAGAAAAATCAAAATTATATTGCGATAGATTTATTAATCCTATAGAATTCAAAATAGGAGATAAAGTGTGGTTAATCAAAGAACCAAAACCAGGGAAACTAGAAAAGGATCATTAAAAGGGTCCTTTTGACATTATTAAAGTAATTAAAAATAATAATGTTATCATACATTATAAGGGAAGGGCAACAACAGTTCATACTAACAAACTAAGCCTTATTAATAATGAAAAATAGTAACATAATCATTTTACAGGAACTGGACATCATGCATTTTTCAATCATTGTATTTTTAACACTTTTTAAAGTAAATCAAGAAATAATTGGTTTTAATTGCGGTTCAACCGATTCAGCAGTATCAACTGTAACACGGCGAACTGTATATTCCCCTACTGCCGCGTCACGATACTCGCCCGGAGGGCACACTCCCTAATTCGACTCCTTGATATATGCTCGCGACCGAAATTTAATTTGAACGGGGCGCCAGGTCGCGACACGACTCTCAACGGCTGGCACCTGCGGCGGCACGATAGTCCTTCTCTGGCGTGGATGGGCACGGGACGGGCGGTCACGTCCCACGGCGAAACGACTCCTGAAATCCCTGAACGAACAAAGGCTTCGCGTGATTACCGGGGACATGCGCACAAGGAGTTCGGTGCACACGACCAAACACACAATAAAAAGAAATAAAAACAAGGTTAATTCTCGCACCGTAATACACTCTGTCATTTATTACCACACAACGAAATCGCATTACATCAAGTCCCGACAGCTATTTCGCGCGCACGCTTCCCGCTGTATCGCCAAGATGGCCGCTCCGCGAAATTTCGAATTCACCCGGCACACCCAGTTGCGGCACGATGGTGTAGTTCCAGGCACACGCACACACACGCACGCGACGGGAGAAACAACACTACTCGACGGCCACGCAGGGCACCCTGAAAAAAAAATGGAAAAGAGGCACAAGGGTCGGAGGTGGATAAGATTCGCCAACCGACGATAGCAACGAGCTTTGCTTACCGCAACTCACTCTCGCACGCTGAAGGCACACTATTCCCTCTATTCTCTCTATCCTATCTTTCTCACCCGCTTCACTCACAATTGAATACTTCGCGTAATTTTTATTTACTCTCGATCTCTCTACTTCTACTACAAAAACGAATACTAAATCTCTCCAAATGTGTCTAACTATCTCAAGCGCAAATTGGCAAGTGATCGAGCGCGTCTCGCTCGTCCCGGCACTTCCTTCTTCTCGGCTAATTGCTGGCTCGCTCTGTCTTTCTTACTCCTATTAATTTCATCTAATACCTAGCCCTTCTTCATCCTTCATTAGCACGTCAGGATCGCGGATGGCACTATGTTCCGGCGCCTGACCCTATCGCGGCCGAGAAGAAACCCGCGCGGCCCACTGATCTGCCAACCCCAACCGATCTGCCACCTGTTGCGCGCGCGCCGTTTGAATCGGCATTCAATTTGGCTCAGTGGGGGCGAGCCTTTATTTCCCCGCACCTCCACTCCTATCTACGGCACTGCTGATATCTATTGCATTCTCTCTCTCTCACTCGCTCCGGCACTGTAGCGCGCAGGCTACTCTGGCCTTCTCTCTCGATGTCTCTCTCTCACACATACACTCCGGCTGGTAGCACGCAGGCTACCGTTGCCTTCTCTCTCTCTCACACACATACAGCGCGCAGGCTGTAGTTGCGCATGGCACTCATTCCCCTTCCAGCGCCGCTGCGCTGTCTCTCTCACTCTACCGCGCCACTGCGCGTACTCTCTCTATCTCTCTCCCTCTCTCTCATCTGCGCCGCGTGGGTGCGCGTGGCACACACGGCACTCGACTCGCATCGACGCGTGGTCTTCCTCCTCGCTGTGCTGTATCGCGTTCGCGGCATCGGCATTGTTCGTCGCGTGTGATTGTGTGTGTGCGCGCATAAGGTGTGTCTGTTTGCGCATGTGGCCTCTGCCCCCGCTGCTGCTGGCTCGCGGCGCTGCTGACGGCACGCGCTGGCTCTCGTCGGCTACTCAAGATGGCCGGCGCTCGGCTCCCGGGCTCGCACACGTGCGCGGCACGCTGCTGGCCTACTGCTCCTCGTCCTCAGATCGTGCGGCACATGTAAAAACAAGAATGTCGGTTAGCTTCTGTGCCTGCTGCACACGAAGCTGGACGAGGAGAGCGGCCGTCAATGTGAGCCGTGCCCCGATGCTAGACTGCATCACACTCCCCCTCTAAACCGGAAACCCTCAGGGTTACCGCCGGTTTATCATTATCGACCTAGGGGTTGGTTTGTCACTGTGACGCTCGCCTCCGACCCTGGCTTCGGCGATTGTATCTCTTATTCTACGCATGCACATCCGAGCCGACACAATGACCGCACCTGAAAGAAAAGGAAAAGTTCAGTATCCCCACGGTTCGGCTCTGCTTCTCCTCGAGGGCGACTCCCTAAAAAGATGATTAACAAAAACAACAAGGGTGAAGGTCGGAGCGGGACACAGGTGGAGTCTCTTCTGGGGGGGTAGAGTTCTGTGTACTCACTGGGTGTTATTCCTCTCGGCACCTACGGCACGCTGCATCAACTGGCACGCTCTTCCGCTCTCTTTGGCACGGCGTTTCGTGGGTCACCTCCCAGTCAGCGGAGCACTACTGCCCCTGGCCGCCGCTTTGCCGGTTCGGCGTCTCATCGGGCATGGCGAATTGGGGGTCCTGGAACACAGCCCTCAATATCCTGATGCGGAGGGCCGGGTCCAGGTCCCAGGTATCTGCGATCAATTGCGTGGCGTCCCTGAGCCGGTTTGAGGCGCTGCGCGCTGGCACGGCTGTTGTGCGATTTCCCGGGGGCGGTGGCACTGGCACGTCCGGGGCGTCCCACCTTGTGGGCCGCCGGCGGGGCTGGGGCAGGGTGACCTCCTGGTCGCTTCGCCCTTGCTGCGGGGGAGCGTCCCGATAGCCCTGGTGTGGTACCTCGGGAGTCACCACCCGTGGTGCATCTTCTGCGCTCTGGCGCCGGTGGGGATGGAACTGGTCACGACATCGGGGGCACGCACTGACCTGCAGCCCCCGTCTTCCACAGTTGATGCAGAATTCGAAGGCCGCCGGCCGGCGGCACCTCCGCCTGTCGTGACCCGGCTCCCAACAATAAAAACATGCCCACTCGGGGAGATCGACCGTCGGGTCGTGCGGCACGGGGTTGAGTCCCCCGAAAATGACACCCGTCAGCTTCACGGTGTACCTAACCCTCCTCTCTTCCACCCGGCTTGGACGGGCTGGTAGCTCCGGTGGGGGCGATGCTCTACGTCTCGGCGCGGTCCGTGTAATGGCCCCTGTCTCTCTCTGGACCAGTACCAGGGGTGGTGATGGTGACTGCTGCGGCAAGTGATAGGGCTCATAATCGTCGCTCTGCAACTGGCGACGCGGGTTGTACGCCCGTCGTCGCGAGCCCTCGTCGTGCCGCACGCGGATCTCTGACCATATGGGCACGGGGCACGTTGGTGGCGGTGGGGCCTCTTCTTGGCCCTGGGCTGCGACCCCTGAAATCACTGCTCCCCCCTCAGCCCCCGTGGCCCTTGGCACAGGCGCGACGGTCCTTATAGCTGCGACTGGCTCACGTATCGACTCTCTCTTCTTCCTGGCATCCCGTGCAGCGGTTACTGGCGGCCGGGTTTACGGAGGACGGCGGGTGGCCGCCCTACACACATAGAAACAGACCTGGGGGTCGGTCCTCCATCCCCGCTCGCCGCCAGGCAGAGCGCCAGCTCGCGTTCCGCGGCCTCGCTTTGTTTGGCCTCCTCCGGCCAGTCCAGTCCGCCGGTTGCTCCGTCTTCCTCCTCATTGGCGCCCTCTACCTCCACGACCTCGACACTAGCAATCTCCGCGGGAGCCGGGGCGCGGGGGCGGCGAAAGGCTCCGGGGATGGCCCCTGGCACGATCCATTCTCCCAGCCTGGGCGAGCCCGCGGGCGCGGGGCTGGGCAGGACTACGATGATGGACGTCGAGCGCTCGGCGGCAACCGGCCCGGCAGTTGACGGTTCCGGGCTCCCAGCGCGAGAGACCTGCGAAGTGGCCGGAACATAACTTATCTCGACCCGGTCGTCGGCCTCCGCCATCTCGACTTCTCCCGTTGGCTCCTCGAGGTTCATATCCACCTCTAGCCACTGGTACAACGACTCTGCATAACTCTCAGGCTCCGGTGATAGGCAGGAGCGGGACATGCGGCGTTGCAGCCGCCGGCGCTCACCCTCCGTAGGGCACACTATGTCCCCGGCGGGGGCGAAATCCTCCTCGGCGACATGGCGGGCTGGGGCCCGCGGGCGGCGTCCCGTGGGTATACGTGGCATTTTGGCACTCCTAAATCGTCCATCCATTGCAAAAAATACAAAGGGCACACTAACAAAAAAAATTCATATTGAGTTACGATTGCGCCGACATTTTAATTTCTCATAGACGAGACAACTACGCAACGGCACAGATTAGCTTGGCACCACTGCTACGATGAATCCTGTAAAGAACATAGAAAGGGCACAGGCAGGTTACACAATCAGGGACATAGAGAAAGGGAGGTCGCCCATCACCAAGGTTCGCATGCTCCCGGAATGGTGGTCTGGCCCTAGCTAGTTTCCTGCCCGTTGGGGCTCTGGGGCGCTGCGTGGGGGTAAATATCGTTTCAACTCGCCCACGTGGACCTTCGCATTCCTCCTACTCCCGTCCATCCCTAACACATACACGCGCGCGGACAATTTTTCGACGATACGGTACGGCCCCTCATATTTGGGTGCGAGCTTCGCGGAAAAACCCTGCAGCGTTGGAGAGGGCGTGTACGCGACGCATAACTTCGTCCCCTACGCGAAACTACACGGCTCTCCTTCCTCGATCGTAGTAACGGCGCTGTCTATCGCTGCTCTCGTCGATATTCTTGGCTACCAGATCACTCAGAGCATCCAGTCTCTTCACCCGGTCATTCCATACCTCCGGATCCAACCGCAGCAAGGGTTGCGCCGTCTCCACTTCACGTCTTAGGCTCTTCACCTGCCGGGGATGGCGTCCGTAGATCAAGAAAGCGGGCGTAGTCCCCAGACTCTTTTGCAACGCCGTGTTTATGGCGTGTCGGAACTCATGCAGGTGGGCGTCCCAGCCCCGATGGTTCCCTTCCACGAACGTCGCTATCATCGTTTTCAAGGTCCGGTTGCTTCTCTCCACCGGGTTGGCTTGGGGATGATACGGCGGCGTCGTCACATGGCGAATTCCATATTCCTCTAACATCTTCTTCAGAACCTGGTTTTCGAACTCCGTCCCGTTATCGGTGAGGAAGTATTGCGGTGTCTCCCACCGGAACAAAATCAGTTCCTCCAAGGCCCGGGCAACGGTCTTTCCATCGGCTTTCCGGAACGGCTTTAACTCTAACCATCGCGTGAATAAATCCTGGAACACCATCTCGTAACGATATTGACTCTTGCTCTTTGGGAGTTCAATCATGCCGGCCGCCACGACGCTCCAAGGCCGTTCGACGATTCGTTTCCCCATCAATCCCTGGGGACCTTGTTGTGAACTCTTGAATCACTGGCACTCGTTGCAGGTTTGCACGAAGTGGTACACGTCTCGGTAAACTCCGGGCCAGAAATATTCCCGAGCCACCCTGTCGTACGTCTTGGCGATCCCCAGATGCCCTGCAGACGTCATGCAGAGGCTGTCAAACAGCACTCTCTCCCGCTGATCCAGTGGCACGACCAATCTCCATCCTTCTCCCCCGTCCGTCACTGGGTCGACAAGAGGGTTTCGTTTGTACTTGTAGAGCAGGCCATCTTCGATCTTCCATTCACGATATTTCTGGGGGCACTGTGTCACGTCCTGTAACTTTGCGAGGTACCACTGATTTGTCACTTCGGCAAACCCGGCGATTTCGGCCTCCTCCTCCTCAAACATGCGGGAGAGGGCATCTGGCACCTTCTGCATCACACCCTTACGATGTACGACCGCAAGTTCCATTGATGGAGCTCTAGCGCCCATCTGGCCAACCTACCCGTGGGTTCCTTCATGGTACGCAACCATTTGAGGGCACTGTGATCTGTGATGGCGGTAAACTCGTACCCTTCCAGATACGGCCTCAATTTCTTGATGGCCCATATCAGCGCCAGGCACTCTCATTCGGTAGTTGTATAATTTCGCTCCGTCGGGCTCAGTACGCGACTGATATACACGATCGGATGTTCTCCGTCGTCCTTCTCCTTTATCGGCGTTGGGTTTTTCACATGGATATGGTGTTCCGTCGGATCCGTCAGCCCCGGCTCGTACGGCGTGGCGTCTAGGATTCTCTCGTCTAATTTCTAGACCGTCTCTCGTTCTTCGTCGCGCAACTCGGAGATCCCAGCGCACTCGGCGTACACGGCACGATCGTCGACGGTTTTGTAGCGAGCTAACTGGCCCCAGTCCCCTTCATGGGCCGTCCATAGGCCCTGCGCCGGTCGCATCTCTATGTCGTACTTTAAAAAAAAAATCCATCCCGAGGATGATGTCATGGTCTATCCCTCTGATGGCTTTCAACAATAGCGTTTCAATCCGCCCGTCAATCTCTACGCTGACTCTCAATTCTCCGAGGATTCGATTCACGCCGCCGGTGACGCTCTTCACCGCGGTGGTCGCTGGTATTAACCGGCTCGCGTACCGATCTAACGCTCGTTGCCCCGCGGGGGACACCATGGCACCACAATCGAGCAAGGCTCGGTATGGCTCGCCCCCGAGAACAATTTCGATGAACGGTCGATTGTTTGTACTCATCTCTGCGATTTGTCTATCTGCCTCTATCCCGCCTCCTGGCTGTGCGTCGTCGCAAACCACATCCCTGACTCTCACGTTCTGCACCGATTGGTGGACTCCACCCTCTCTCGGCGTCAGGAGGATACTCTCCTTCGAGCGGCTCAACACTTCAGCAGCAGCTCGGTAGGGCTTACTCTCGCCTGCGACTGCTGGGTCTCGTGTCAGCACGCCATTTCCCTTCGGGAATTCTTCGCTCTCTGGGATGTGTGCATCGTCGCAAGCCACATCCCCAACTCTCACGCTCTGCACCGATTGGTGGACTCCACCCTCTCTCGGCGTCGGAAGGATACTCTCCTTCGAGCAGCTCGGCACTTCAGCAGCAGCTCGACAGGGCTTACTCTCGCCTGCGACTGCTGGGTCTCGTGTCTGCGCGCTCTTCTCTCCCTGTAACTCGTCTCTCTTCCTCTCTTTGCTCTTCGCCTCTTCTTTCTTGATCTCTTAATTCTTGATTTCTTCATTCTTGCTTCCTTCTCTCTTCTCCTCTTCTCTACCCGCAGCTTCTCTCTGTACGCTGTCCTTTATTGTCCCTGTGATTGGAATTGGGGGGGCAGCGGGCTGCTCTGACCTCCCAATTGTCCGTTTCCCCACTGGCTTCTTAGCGGGGCACACGCGGGGCACGTTGAGAAGACGGCGCCTTGTTTCCTACATACTTGGCAACTCACGGGGGGTGGCGGCCTGGGCGACCTCAGCGGGCACTCGGAGGCCATGTGCCCGAACTGGCGACACGAGTAGCACTCGCGGCGTGGGCACTGATTGGCACGATGTCCCGTTTCCTCGCATACATAACAGGCGCCGATGAACCGCTGGGGCTCTGGGCCGGCTGTCCGCCACCCTTCGAGGGCGGTAGCCCTGCTCTCGGCTCGTACCGTCCATTCCTCCTAGGCCCGCCATAATTTCTCCGGTAATTGGCGTTGTCGGGAGGGCTCGGCCCGTCTCTCCCGCTTGCCTGCTGCGGTGGTATTACCGGCGGCAGCGGAGGTGGCACGGGTTGCTCCTTTGCGGTCACCAAGGCTACTTCCTCCTGCGCTTTCTCACTCTTAGCACTCCGTTTCTTAGTTTTGCCTCGTTTTTCCTTCTTCTCTGTCTCCGATTCCGACGAATTCCCTCCTTCCGCTACCTCGACGGTGGCGGCGACCCGGGCGGTTCGCTGTGTCTTCACGAACGCGGCTCCTGGTAGCTTCATCTTCTTCTTTGGCTTGGGTGGCACGTGGCGACGATCTAGCTCCCTTCTTCGCTCGAGTCGGATCCCATGTTCCTTGATGGTTTGTAGTGATCGTACCTTGGCGTTCGACAGGGCTTCGCGGTACTCTGGTAGGATATTCCGATACGCGATCTTTACTAGCTTCCTCTCCGACGGCGGGCGCTTGAGCTACTTGGCTATGTATTTCACGCACAGCAGGTAGTTGGTGATGCTCTCACCTTTGGCCTGTGTGCGGGTTCGTAGATCCTCTTTTACGTCTGACGTGTCCAATTCTCCGATAAATTGCTGCCTAAATTCGCGCTTAAACTCGCGCCACGTGGGCATGTCATCCTGGGATGTGAGGTACCAGCGCAGAGCACTTTTGGAGAGAATACTCGGCAGCGCATGAAGTATCTCCTGGTTCGTGAGGTGCGATGTTTTCCTCCAGGCGCACAGCGTCGTCAGAAATTCTTCTGGCCCTTCCTTATCCTCCCCCGAAAACTGGATTCGCCATGCTTGTAGTTCTCTTCGGCACTTCCAATCACGACCCGTCTCGCCCGCTCTCGTAGACCGCTAATCACGTGGAGGGCTGCTGTCACTCATGCTCTCGCTACCACTTGTCGATCCGTTAGTAGATGACGAGGCCTCACTTGGTGAGCGCGGCCTTCGCCGTCGGCTCCCTTTTTCCCGCCGGCTCTGCCTCTCTCGCTCGCCTCCGAGTTCGCGGGCAACCTTGCAGCACCCACGGTCTCCCGGGTCGCTCGGTCGCCGGATCCCGGCGAACTGAGGGAACACGCGTGTCGGCTCGCTTTCTCTGTCACTGCCTAGCCTTCTTTGAACAGCCCCCGGCATTGCACTCATTCCGCCTTGTCTTGGGAACGACGGGGCTCGAGGTGCATTATTAAAATCCTCTTGAATTACTCGGCGCGGGGGCTCAACGTCGTTTCGTCTCGGCGTATGTCGCTGGCCTGCGGCGCGTTCCTCTTCTGGCCCTGGCTCGGAAATCCTCGACATCGTCGGCCGGCCGCGTCGGCTGGCGCTCATGGCGGCAGTGGCTTGCGTCAGCCTGGCACTCGCGTATTCGTCCATCTCTCGCTCTTCGTTCGACGAACTTTCCCCGTTAGCCCAGCCGTCCTCGTACAGGCTCCTATTCATCGATCTCGTCGCGATATTTTCCCGCAGTGTCTCTGTCTCGTACGAGCATCCCGGCTGCGGTGTTCTCGGTGCTTCGGTAGTCCGCGTGGTCGCCGTGAGCGTCGCGTGTGTCGTCAATACTTCGGGTGCATGATGTGGTGTAGCGAGGGTTCGTGTGCAGTGCACACCCACCGTCGTGAATTGCCATGGCCTGGTTTTATCTGCCCAGTATTCCTGTAATACTGGCGCTACGCGATGATACCGTGGAATTCCCGGCACTGTCACTCCGCTCGGTTGGCTATTTGTCACTACGGTCATTGTCGAGGCTGTTGGCGCTGTGGTGTATGCGACTGTCGATGTCACAGTTCCCGCAAGCCCGGTTGTGGAGGTGACGGGCTGCGTTGTCCCGGTGATGGCGCGAATCGCTTCCACTGGGTACGGTTTTTGGCTTTCTACCTCGACGGCCCTTTTTGGCAGCAATCAATGGCACCTCTCCCGCATCCCCTGACTGGCTGTCGCTGGAATATCCCTGAGGCTCGTCTTCTTCATACCAGGGCACCGTGGCCTCGGGTATTGGGACCGCGCGGGCCTGGGCTCTCAACAGCCGTTTTGCCGACGGGCGTCTCCACCGTGTGTGCTGGCCTGACATTTCCTCAATTGCTCCTTCAACTGTTGCTTGGTTAGGCGTAGAATGGCTCGGTGCATCATTCGCACTTCCCGGTACTTCATTAGTTCCTCCATTGTTGCTCGGTGCTGCACTGCCTCCATCTTGACGCGGCTTTCGGCCCCCCCCTACTCGATTGTACGTTGCCCTCTCTCCACTTCGCGCACAGTTTCTCCACGATGCTCCTCCCGCGCTACCCTACAACTTCCGCGAATTAATTCTCCTAATCGCAATATTACGCTGACGGAATGGACGTTCGTATTCGGGACACGAAGGTACACGTGTGCAGCCACAAAAGCGCAATGTTCGCTTGGAGGGTTAGGGAATCGTCGCAAACCGTTCCCCGTGTCGATTTCCTCGGCGCGTTCCTATCTCCCACAAAAAATCCTTTCCTGGGCACGCACGCAGCGCACGCTCCCAGCGGTAATCGCAGCTTTCCACAATACAAAACAAAAAAATAATATTCCCACAGTCGTTGATTTTTCACCTTACTTTAGTCCTTCTAAATTTCTCGGTTTGCTGAAAAGGCACAAAAAAAAGGAATTTCCTGGAATGGCCCAGGCACGACTGAAAATAAAGTTTGGCACGAGCTCACGGCTCAAAACTCTTGTTTTCTTGTTCGCTGCAAAAAAATAACCTAGGCAACAACTCACTGTGCGAGCACTCCGTCTCGCACGCTTTCTTGCGCTCACTGGGGAAAAGGCACCACAAGGAGCAAAAAAAAAATTATATATCATACATAAAAATTTCAAATTGCAAAAAAAAATAAATATATAATATATTGTAATTTTAAATAAATTATCGGCTTGTTCCTTTCTCTCTCAACTTAATTTTATTTCCTATACTGGCCTAACCATCATTTTCCTCGCATGCCCACGTAAAAATACCAAAAAATCTTTGGGGAATTTTATTCGCACTGGGTGGGTATTGGGACGACTCGGCGTGCGTGTGTTTCTCCCGTTCTCGCTGTCTCACGTCACGACTCGGTTTCGT
Organism: Torymus texanus; assembly: GCA_036873485.1. Taxonomy (NCBI): domain Eukaryota; kingdom Metazoa; phylum Arthropoda; class Insecta; order Hymenoptera; family Torymidae; genus Torymus; species Torymus texanus. Next base: position 1,264 of record JAYJLV010090973.1, on the reverse strand, counting down.
TCGGATTTCGGTGTGTTTATCGTCTAGCCCCACGTTGCTGCGCCATTTGTAACACGGCGAATTGTATATTCCCCTACTGCCGCGTCACAATACTCGCCCGGAGGGCACACTCCCTAATTCGACTCCTCGATATATGCTCGCGACCGAAATTTAATTTGAACGGGGCGCCAGGTCGCGACACGACTCTCAACGGCTGGCTCCTGCGGCGGTACGATGGTCCTTCTCTGGCGTGGATGGGCACGGGGCGACCTGGGCACGGTCGCGACCCGCGGCGAAACGACTCCTGAAATCCTTAAACGAACAAAGGCTTCGCGTAATTACGGGGACACGCGCACAAGGAGTTCGGTGCACACGAACAAACACACAAAAAAAAGAAATAAAAACAAGGTTAATTCTCGCACTGTAATACAATCTGTGATTTATTTCCACACAACGAAATCGCTACATCAAGTCCCGACAACTATCTCGCGCGCACGCTTCCCGCTGTATCGCCAAGATGGCCGCTCCGCGAAATTTCGAATTCACCCGGCACATCCAGTTGCGACACGATGGTGTAGTTCCCGGCACACGCACACACACGCACGCGACGGGAGAAACAACACTACTCGACGGCCACGCAGGGCACCCTGAAAAAAAAATGGAAAAGAGGCACAAGGGTCGGAGGCGGATAAGATTCGCCAACCGACGATAGCAACGAGCTTTGCTTACCGCAACTCACTCTCGCACGGTGGAGGCACACTATTCCCTCTATTCTGTCTATCCTATCTTTCTCACCCGCTTCACTCACAACCGAATACTTCGCGTAATTTTTATTTACTCTCGCTCTCTCTACTTCTACTATAAAAACGAATACTAAATCTCTCCAAATGCATCTAACTAGCTCAAGCGCAAATTGGCAAATGAACGAGCGCGTCTCGCTCGTCCCGGCACTTCCTTCTTCTCGGCTGATTGCTGGCTCGCTCTGTCTCTCTTACTCCTATTTATTTCATCTAATACCTAGCCCTTCTTCATCCTTCATTCGCACGTCAGGATCGCGGATGCCACTAACAAGTTCCGGCGCCTGACCCTATCGCGGCCGAGAAGAAACCCGCGCGGCCCACTGATTGGCTTGGCATACGAGCTTGCACACGCTAGGTCCTCTCGGTGGCAACCGATCTGCCACCTGTTGCGCGCGCGCCGTCTGAATCGGCATTCAATTTGGCTCAGTGGGGGCGAGCCTTTATTTCCCAACACCTCCAGTCCTATCTACGGCACTGCTGATATC
>JAYJLV010090962.1:0-13107 GCA_036873485.1 Torymus texanus | reverse complement strand
GCTCGGGTACGAGGGAGCTACGTGGTAAAGGCCAACGGCAGAGCGCTTGCGGCGCGTTTGCCTTGCACCAAGGAGGGCTCGGAGCGCGAGGAGGCGCTACGGAGCGTCGGAGGAACTGTTAGCTTGCTGCTTCTATAACAAGAGCGGCGGGTTCGTCGGAGCGGAGAACTGCTCAACGCCGTTCGTTGCAGTGGCCAGCAGAACTTGCTCGCAGAGCGTTGTCTCTTGCGGTGACAGAAGAGCGGAGCGGTCGGCGGAGAATATTCTCAACGCCGAACGTTGCTGAGCCGATCGGCGGAGGAACTCTGGACGCCGATTGCTACGGAGGCGAGCTAACTCGCAGAGCGCTGGCTGTGTGCCAGCAGAGCGGAGCGATCGACGGAGAAACTCTCAACGCCGATCGTTGCGGAGGCGAGTTAAGTCGCACGGGGCTAAGTGCCCGCATAAGCGAAGTCCCATGTGGCCGGTCGCTGGGACCGTTATCCCCCGTTGTGGCTTCTACGTTGCGTGGAGGGCTGACACAGCACGGATCCCTCCACGTCGACTCTTGAACGAGTCTAGACGAGAGAAAGCTCGCCCAACTTGGCTCCAAGGGAGCAGGAGGGGTCCGCCTCAAAGGACGGTCCCGCTCGACTGAGGGAGGAGAGATGGGTGTGCGGCACCGCTAAGCATGCCGCAGATGCAACCCTGGCTAGGAGGTGAGGAAGTGAAGGACGGGGAAGTAGGTCGGACCAGGATTGGTCCGATCGCAATAAATGATAGAGATAATTATTTGCGAGCACAAAAAATGAACTTTATTACTCCGAATTATCTTAGGCGTATGCCGAGACCATCAGCGTTCATGATGGAGAGACAAAGCTGCCGGGGAGGCCGAAGTCGGTGGCCTTTATCCCCTCGGGCCGCGTAACTTGCTCGTGTGTGTCACGGCGCTGCGCCGCCTAGTGGCCGGTCGCGAACTACACTACGCCCAGAGGTGCGGGGAGCGCGGGAGATTCGAATTTGAATAGGTGCGCGAATTTCAAATAACCCTATTAAACGGGTGTAGAGTCTTTATTTATTAATATTAATTACTTTTATATATATATATATATATATATATACACTGAGAGACGTGTCAGATTTGGTTGACCACACTGACACGGGCGCCACGCATGTATATATGTAAACCGGAAACGGCATAACAAAACGAAAAATTTCAGAAAGGAAAAGAAGCAGAAAAAAATTCAGTTCTAAATATCTTTTGAATGGGGCAAGCTTTTTACATAAAACCTTTTGATTTCAGTAGAGTAATGAAGTAGCTTTCGATTAAGACTGAAATATGTTAAAGTTTAAACCTAAAATACGCATATAAGTGCAATGAAAATTTCGCACACCAATTTCAAAGAATGAATAGCACGGGTCGCGCCTTTAGGCTTTGTCTATACTTGCCTTCAGAGCGTTCTCGCGATCCTTAATCAGAAAATCAGTTTTTTTATTATTTTGCATGCCCGAACAACTGATAAAATTTTTTTTGAATTCCAGGACGGGTGTCTTTTTCACTATTATAATGGGGGGGTATCCGTTCTGCAAGAAAAAGAAAATTTTGCAGTTTGTAGTTCAAACAAATTAATGTTAAATATTAGACGATGTTAGTCTTTTCGGAATTAAATTAGAAACATTTCTGTCAAAAATAATTCAATTCGGTTAATATTTTGTACCTGTAGGTGGTGTGCCGGTAGGATGATCGATCGTCTGGCGACTTTTCACTCTAGGTAGAGCACTAGCCCTTGTATTTTCCAGTATGATGGAAAAATTCCCTTGCCTAAACAGACGTTGGAAATGGCCCTCCAGATATCAGGAGCATTCGGCACCTGTGTCTTTACGGTAAACTGGAAATACCATCGGGTCCTGGAGGTTTTGGGATGCAAGAACTCTTAGCAGCCGTCTGTACCTCGACTTTCATGACCTCCGGCGGCTCAATACTTTCTCTTCGCTGTCTTCATGGCTATCTTGAGCTGCTTTCTCTTCATCTCGTAGTCCGCACGAAGCTGTTCGATCGGAGACCCGCTAACCGCTCTCTGATACAGCCTGTCAGTCCGAAGATATTCGCGTTGTATTTTTGCAATTTCTTCGTTTCTTCAATAAACCGGGCTTCGCCTGCGGGGATTGGACTTTTTAACCATTGACGCATCGCAGGCTAGAACTATGGCTTGTCTATGAATTTGGGCTTTCTTTCCGCAGTCCCTTCGCACTGTTCTCTCTCTCTCTCTCTAAAGCGTGTAGAAATGTGTGTTTGACGAAGGTGGTCAGAGCTCACCTCCCTTTTTCTGGTTATGACTCTGTACCTACTGTTTTCCATGTCTTCCATAGTTGGTATATGAGGGCTCGGTGGTCACTGTCCGTGTATAGGTCCAAGACTCACCAGTCGAACCCATCCCCCGTTAGTCTTGGATCAACGTAGGTTAGGTCAACTATGGAGACCTTGCCTCCCTTAGCAAAGGTTGGCTTTATGCCTGAGTTAGCGATCTCCAACTTCAGAATCGAAACCTTGACACGAAAAAGATTCTTGAATCTTCACAATAAACATTTATTAGTTTGCTAAATTCTTTCTCCTTCCTGAAACATAAAATATTTATTCTTAGTTAAACTTCGTGCTATTACAAGAAAAGATATGGCTCGCCATTGCTCTGTATGAGCACGTAGATAACCATGAGCTGCAAAGTACGAACCAAGCAGTAGTGGATTATTAACCGTGTTGAATGAAAAAATTTGGGAACTAGTTGAATGCATCAATGAAAAGATGTGGGGACTAGTTAAGTATGCACAAACTTATCTACAAAGAGGATTATTGAAAATCAGTTGCGACAATAGAAATGGCTGCTGTGATTAAAATATTCCAAAGATTATAGGAATATACAATATATAGTGGATATATACAGTGGAAATGGTGATTCTGAAACCTATTCCAATATTATGAAAACAATTCATTTAAAAAAAAGAATTAAAAATCTATAATAGATTAGAGTATCTACATGGGGAAACATTTGGGTTATCACAAGAAAAAATCAAGAATGCTGATTATTTGGAAAAAACGCTTGATTGAAAACAAAGTAATAAATGTGCAAACTTACTACATAGGAGCTATCGCAGCAAGGAGCTTAGCTATTAACCAATGATTAATTTTCATAATACCATAAATAATCCGTTCAGAAAATTTCTGGGTGCCATCTACCTATGATTACTAGTCTAAATCTGAAAAAGAAATTTTCAGAAAGTATCGCTTTTTTTATAACTTAAATTTTTATTAACTTCATTTATACTTATCTGATATTCAGCGGAATGAAATTTCGGGCAAAGACGAGATACAACTCTACTTTTCTCTCAGAGCTTTTCTCCGTTATTTTTTACAGCAGTTTCTCAGTTCTGGAACTTCTGAATTACACCAGAAATCAGATTTTTTATTCTTATGCTGTCTTCTCCGGGGCATGGATGTATCGCGTGTGTGTGTGTGTGTGTTGGGGGGGGGGAGGTTTAAAAAGGTAGCAAAAATCAGAAATACATAAACTTTTTTTTTATAATTTTCCCTAGATTTTAATAACTGTATTTTTTAGACTGGTGTAAGCATTTTTTTGAGATATTATAAACTAGATGAATTTTTTAGATCCAGAAACTATCGCACTACATTCTGGGACTAATACAGACATTTTTATACAAAAAAAGGTATCAAAAAAATGTATCTTTATGAATTTTATGGTGGAGATAATCCCAGATCGAATTTTCAATTTTCTAAAGTTTAATATTTCATTTAATGTCAGTGAAAGCATACAAGTACGACTTTAATAGTACATTGTCCAACAAGGGGGGGGGGGGATTGAGTTATTCGAGTAGTTCACCACACTAGTAAATATAAAAAGAATCAATCATGTTTAAATGAGCTGAGTATTTCGAAAATCATTATCATTCTCAAATTGTAGTCATTCAAATGGAATATGGATGAAGATTTAAACATTTCAACCGTAAATACACTGTCCGACCTTCACCGGTGAAAAAAAAATAATGTTTTTCTCACGCTTTTGCTGGGATAAAGCATTTACGTTCGAAAAACTCAACTTTCTATTCGTTTTTTCGGTAAGCCTTTTTCATGTACATGTTAAAAAAAAGAATTTTATTAAGAAACTGAGAAAATTTTACAAAAAGAGTATTTTTATATTTATCATGAAAAATTTCCTTGAAGAGTTAACTTTGACATGACACAGTTGGAAAACATTAATTTTGAAAGGTTCAAGGATATATATTTTTGACCTCTCGATTTGACAAATCGTCAGCCACATACAGGTTGTCCCGTTTTAACTTACACAGCTCATTTAGAGGTCAACTATCTGTTTGGTGCAGAAATGTTGGTAAATCCTGGTTTCGTCAAAAATACCTCTATTAAAAGTTAATTTGGTTAAGATGAGCCATAAGTTGGATACTTTAACCTTACCCTTGAGCTTTATTTTTAAGATTATTTGAAGGTCAGTTTATGTTTTTCAAAATATGGGAGGTGGTTTTTTTATTGATAAATCTTTCTTTGAATAGTCAAGTACCTCAAAAACCCGGAACACCTCTTTTAATGTATTACTTAACGGTCATTTTGACCCATAAGAGAAATACACATCGTTGGTCAAGGTCACCAATGAATGCTATTCCTTGATCTAAATAAGAGTATCACAATTTACCAGGTTCTCTGCACCAAATAGATATTTGACCTCTTAATGACCTCTAGATGCCATTGTCATCCCTGACGTGAATACCTACCTGAACATACAACTTCATGCACTTTCTGAATATAAAGTCAAAAATAGGGGTTCCCATCTAAAAAATAAAAGTTGATCTTCAAATAACCTGGAAAATGAAGTCAATTTCAAAGCGAAGGTCATAGTTGGATCAGTCCTTCGACACCGAACATCTTTTGTTTAGGACAGTTTTTATTGGCTTGAAATTTTTGAGTTATTCATCTGTGTAAATTGAAATGGGACAGCCTGTATATAGTATATCAAAAATCTTATAACTGAGCACCCCTCGCATCCCCTCGTCGACTCGTGCGTCACTTAATTTCTTATAAGGCTACAAGTTAATGCAGTGAATTTAGTGTGACACTATTGACAGAGTGTTGCAGTTACAATTCCACTACCGTCCGCTTGCCATAGTGCCGTTTCGGAGGGCGGAACGCGTGAAGAGTGAGAGCAACGCTATCCTAAGAAAAATCGCTGAAGCTGAAAATTTATTGGCACTACAGAGAAAGTTGTCTGTACTCGCCAAACAGGGTACTGCTGTATCTTTTAATATTATCTTTATGTTATACAATGAAGAAAAATGATTTTACGATGATTTTTGATATTACTTTAGCTATTTATTATAAATAGTACAAAATTAATTCAAGTTCTTTTGTGTTTAATAACTGTAGTCTAAATACTATACAAGTTGTAATACAAAAGTATAATATACATTTTTACATTTGGAATTATAAAAATGAGTTTGAATTTCATAGAAATAATATTAAAACCAAATTGTTTCAACTTAAAAACACTTAAATTGTCAAAAATGTTCTCAAGTCATTGATAGTAAAATCAATTTAGATGAAATTTCATAATCAAGCCTTTAGTGTATGCTTTTTTTCATATGGACCCTTATTTATTTCTTATAAGATAACTAACGTTTACTTGGAAATCAGTACATTAGATATTGTTTTATACTTTAAATACATTATGCGGTAAATAAAGAAATTATCAATTGATTATATATTTTTACGATTTTTTCTTTTACATTTTGCAGGAGAGTTCTTCATAGAGATGTCAAACCTCAGAATCTTCTAATTAGTGAAATTGGTGAACTCAAATTAGCAGATTTTGGTTTAGCTAGAGCAAAATCCGTACCATCGCATACTTATTCGCATGAAGTTGTGACTTTGTGGTATAGACCTCCTGACGTTTTACTTGGTTCAACAGAATATTCAACTTCTTTAGATATGTGGGGTGTTGGCTGCATTTTTGTTGAAATGCTTACGGGAGTACCTACATTTCCGGGAGTACGTTGTACATATGATCAACTTGACAAAATTTTTAAAATATTGGGAACACCCACTGAAGAGAGTTGGTCTGGCGTTTCACAGTTGCCAGGTTATAAGCCGAATCGACTAGCTTTTTATCCAATAAGAAAACTTGGATTGTCATTTCCTAGATTATACGATATTACTGATGTTGATAACATGGCATCAGCGCTTCTCAAGTTGAATCCTGACGACAGAATTGGTGCTGAAGAGGCTCTTCACCATCATTATTTTTCCTCCTTACCAAAAAAACTCTATGAGTTACCTGACGGTAAGTTCTTTATGCGAGTTATTAAATTTGCACTCACATTTTTGACAAGAGCACTAGAGAATTTAATTCGAAGTGCAGCGTTTGAAATACATTCGAGTTTAAAGAATTTTCTTTGAGTAGTCAATGATATTTTTAAGAATTTTATACCTTTCATTGACACCAGAGTGTCTAGAGATCTAATTTTGAAAAATTATTTATTGCATGTGAATCTTATTAAACAATATTTTTATAATAGGGTCCGTATTTGTGTGCTCTTTATTGAAACAGATCCTAGAAATGAACGGGTAAAAAGTAACACTAAAATATTTTTTCCATAAAGTATAGTTAATTAAGTATAAATAGAATTAATAATTTAATTAGTTTACATTTATTACGACATTAAAAAAAATTTCAAAAATATGTTTCTCAATTTCCGGAGTTCAGCGGTGTTTCCTAGTCCAAACATGCTAGGAAATATCATTTTAAACTGAAGATTAGATAATAATGATTAAGAAGCATATAGTTAGTATATAATTGTTTCCATCATAAAATGTAATATTATATATAAACCTTAATATAAAGGTTTTTAATTGATTTTAATATTTAAATAATGATGTCTACTAATACGGCCGTGAAAAACGACTTGTCCATATTTCTATGTACTGGTAACGGAGCTCTTTGTTATATTTATTTGAAATAAATGTCAGGTATAAAAAAATTAAAATAAAAACGAGTTATTCTTATAAATAAATATTTATAACAGAATAACATACCTGTCAAATCCACCAAAAAGACTTCAAATTCTTACCATGTTGGAATTAATTAATATTCAACATATAAAAAGCGTTAAAAATTGATTTCAATTGCCTTACAAATCAGAAAATAATTTTGTTTGCAATAATAATAATTTCAAGGCACACTAATCGGGGGCACACTAATACGGGATACACAAATATGTACTTTGTTGTCTGGTAGAGCACATAAATACGTACAATTTTTTTTTATATTGCTCGTAACTTTTGTCAAGATTAATATTTGTAAGTAAAAAAAAATTGTTTTAAGTATGTAATTAATTTTATTGCTAACATAATGTTGTCCGGAATCTCTAAGACAGTTTAAATAGTCTATTATTGTGTGACAAGACTGAAGAGTGGCTTAACCCGCACTAATACGGACATCTACCCCAGACTATCTTAAATCAGATGGTCCACATATGCCTATGTCATCGATCATTTTGGAATTAGAGTATTTATGTTGATTTTCAAAAAATATTCGACACACATTTTTTAATTTTTTGTTGCATTAAAATTCCATGCGTTCAGCGATGCAGAAAAACTCCGAGAAAATCCATACTTAAATTATTAAAATTTCTTTTGTCATTTTTAAACTACTACTGTTTTACGAGTCTTTTAAGTTGTTTAAGCACATAATACTTAGTTTTACTCAATTTTGAGCCCTGTTACACGCTCTTTTTCTTATTTTGAAATAAGTTTAAATATACACGAGTTATGCACTTTTCAGAAAAATGAACGGCGGTCCCATTTCTTTCATTCAATTTTTTAAAATTGTAAATAATACCTACGTAGACATAAATTGCAGATTTGAGGATTTTGCATTGGGAAAGTGAATACTAAGAAGAGAAAACACCAAAAATTATTCACCTTTAACCCTTATAAAGTTAATGATCTAACAGTCAATATAAAAGTTTTCATGTTTGTGCGTACGTAAGTAATACTCATTTACACGCGTCTACTTGTATGAGTTTATGTACTTACAAATTTGTCTGCTAATAAATTATCGTTTGAAATAAGGATGCTCTTGCATGAAAATCTATGAACTTAGCAGCACTATTTTTAACTATTTAGAACATGCTGAATCATATCAATTTTTTGATTAATAAAAAATAAATGGCTTTAAAGGGAAAAGCTTTTTCTTTTAGATCAGGTGTCGTAAATCACTCGTAATCGTGATATATCATCAATTCTGAAGACATCAAGTTAGTGTCTATTTATTTTAATGAAAGATAGAAAAAGACCCTTAACCCTGTCGTGCATATAAGGAACTGTTAATCATTGCGTTTCTGAAACTAGAAAATTTTGACGTCGGCATCGAGTTCAATCGAATTCTGGAGTCAGATTTTCGAAATTTTAATAATTGGGCCCAATCTTAAAATGAAAAATTTTGAAAAACAAAAAATTCCACCGTATTCTACGCAAAATTTTGAGACAAAATCGTTCTCGTCATTTTTTGATTAGACACTCCAATTTCGAGTAAAAAATTATTGAAAGTCTAAAATATTGGGCACGGGATGATAAAACATAGCTTTTGCTCGGGGGCCCAATATCCTAGACTTTCAATCAAATTTTTACACGAAATGGGAGTGTCTAATCAAAAAATGACAAGAACGATTTCTTCTCAAAAGTTTGCGTAGAATACGATGGTATTTTTTGTTATCAAAATTTTGTATTTTAAGATTGGGCCCTCTTGATATATGACCCAATTATTGCAATTTCGAAAATCTGACTCCAAATTTGGATTCAGCTCGATCCCGGACATCGAAATTTTCTAGTTTCAGAAACGCAATGATTGACAGTTCCATATATGTACCAAAGGGTTAATCGTTATAATGATTCTAACAATATTAATTAATTAGGAACAAAATTTATCTATTAACCCGTTATCGTCGAAAAACGCAACATTTTACCTGTCACGTTATAAATGACATAGAAATCATCAAAAACTCATGGCAAAAATACCGTTCCTACAATTTTCGAGGTCGTTCTTTTGATTGGCGAGGTCAGAATTGCATTTAAATGGCGCTGGAGTACCAATATGGTCCATTTAAATTAAAAAGCCGACGGAAAATTTGGAGATATCTGACTTTGTGAATTTTGAAAATCTGATAATAGATTCGTAATAAGCGACCTCAAAAACCTCAATATACCTATTCTCATCTAATCTCGAGACTTCGGATTTTCGTCCACCATATTGAATCCGCCATTATGGATTTAGAAAATGTGATAATGGATTCATAATCAGCGACCTTCAAAACCTCCGTGTATGTCTCTTAAAAAGAATATTGAACCGATATAACTATATGTTCTACGAATTTTTCCATATTTTCATCATCACAGGTTAGGTTTGTGAATATACAGTAAATTTCAAGTGCATTTCCAACCCGAAAAAAGTCACAAAGCCAGAAATTTCCAAATTTTTGTCGATTTTTTAATTTAAATAGGCCATATCGGTACTCCAGTGCCATTTAAATGCAATTCTGACCTCGCCACTCGAATGAGCGACCTCGAAAATAGTAGGTACGGTATTTTTGAGTTTTTAATGATTTCTATCTTATTTATAACGTTTAAAATAACCGGTAAAATTTTGCGTTCTTCGGGGTTAACGGGTTAACCGACCGATGAAATTAAAGATATTTTACGAATAAATAAATAACAATTCATTCCCTTAATTTGCCATAGGACACTTCTAAATAATAGCCGTATATCATGAAAAATACACTAACAGAGTAAATATATAACAGCATATAGGGCAGATACAGGCCAAAATAATATTTAATCGTGCGAGAAATAATTTTTGTTCCGAATATAATATTCGGAGTCTTAATTTCTCTGCAGCACACGCTATAAAAATTCGTGTGCCACAAAGGGGCGTTTTGTTAATATTAGCGCGGCCCGAGTGCTGTATCGGCGTGCAACATCGACAATATCCGGCCAGTTAACTGTAATTTTCGACAATGTCTTGGCGTAGTACGTCGTTCGCAGGTCGCCGTGACCACGTAGACATGCCGAGGAAGAACGACACACACATTCCGCTCTCACTCACTCGTACTCAACGGCTCGCGTATTCTTAACCGTTAATAACTGAGGATAAGAGACGCGGACGCTGTCCCAACGAGATGGAGCTGCTCATCTTAACAGGAGTCGCGTTCACGTTCCTCGCGCTTCACTAATTTCACGTTAATTTAACGTAAAAAAACGCCAACTTTACATGAAATGCAGTTTAATAATACAAAAAATTACGTTACTTTTATAATATATTCCGATACAATAAAATTAATAACAAAAAATTATCTATTTATTTAACGTTAAATTAACGTAAAATAATAAAAACTTAAAATAACGTAAAATAACGGAAATCATCTCGATTCTTATACACGACGACGGCGACCAAGTATATATATATATATATATATATATATAGATTTTTCTGAAAAATTAGGAGCTTATTGTACACAAAAAAAAATAACTTTTGCCAAATTTCAGCCCTCTAGGTGCCCTAGAAGCCAATATATGGCCATTTAAAGGTCGAATAATGGCCTATTTTTAGCTGTTTTTTACCAATTTTCAAATGCTTGTCAAAAAGCGAGTTTTAATTTTTATTTCACGTACCAAAAACGAAATTCTTCGTTTTTCCAAGTACTTTCCAACGAGGGGTTATATGACTAGGCTTAGTAATCACTAAGTTGCTCCATAACCTCAAAAGTGCAAAGCCTTTTTTTCAAAGTTTGCTCATTTTCTAGACCATGTAGAATCGCAAATTTTTAATATTTTTGGACGCGCCAAAAAGCAATTTTTTCGTCTTTGCAAGACAAAAAAAAACCTTTTTTTCATGTTTAAAAATATTAAAAATTGACGGAGATATGGCACTTTGAATGTGACGATTTTCGCAAAAATCGCGTTTTTTGCAATTTTCGAGTAAATTTATCCATGCGTTACTGAATCTTTTTTGAACCAAAAACTACCGGACTATGTTGCAAACATGTTCTCAAATGAGGTTAAAAAGGTTTGGTAGTCATTATAGACCTCTATCCTTTCTTACTGGAACTATTATATCGATTTCTCAATGTAGTTTTCCGCTTTTTAATCATTTTTAAAACCTTCTAGAATTAATTAATCTTAATTTATTGTTTTGAGTTGTATAAGAGATATTTTAACGGTAAACTGAATACTTTTTTACACTTATAAAGAATAATTTTAATAGTTCTTTTGTAATTGAAAGACTTAAAAAGAATGTAATTTAGATATTTTTAAATACATAGTTGTTCTATTCAATACTTTTCTTGTGCTATTTTAAACGAAACTATTTTCATCATCAGTCGTAAGCGTACTAAAATTTGCATTATAATTTTTCCAGAAGTACTTAAGAAAATCAGTAAGGTTTAAAACGCAAATTTTATTGGTTTTTTTGAAGAAAAGAGTTAATTATTCATATTTTATATTCTTATATTTAACTGGAATTTTTCAGATAAAAATATTTAGTAATATATTAAAATATATACCCGACTATAGAGTATAGTATAGTAGAGTAGAGTATTATATAGGTGAAAAACGCAAATTTTGTAAGTATAGCTTTATTTCCAATCATGTGCCTTCGTCAATTTTTGATTGATTTTTAACTAAAAATGAGAATCGACTGTCTTTTGAGAGAGGAAAAAGCAATTTCAGGTCCATTAAAAAAGATAAAAAATTATCAATTTTATTTTTAAGCTATGTGAACTACACGCAATTTCGTGTCAAATGAATATAATTTGACTTTCATTTTCTGCAGATCTATAGGTTGAAAGCTATGATATTTCCTAGTATTTTTAATTGTCTTTGCCAATTTGAATCTGCTCTGGAGTTACATACATATATCTAAAATGTTATTTAAACAATTTAATTACATATATTTTTATATATTGGGTATACAAATAAGTTTCCGCCGTTTTTTATAAAAATTATCAATTTATTGTAAGAAAAATATACGTTACATTTTATTCAAAATATTGTCCGTCATTGGCTACTACTTTTTGCCATCTTTCTGGCAGCATTCGGATGCCACGTCGAAAAAACTTTTCATCTTTTGAGGCTACCCATGAATCGACCCAATTTTTGGCTTCTTCGTAAGAAATGAAGTGCTGCTTGACCAGGGCGTGAGCCATCGACCGGAACAAGTGGTAGTCCGAAGGAGCAATGTCTGGTGAATACGGCGGGTGGGGTAAAACATCCCATTGTAAAGCTTCCAAAGTATCCTTGACGACTTTTGCAACATGTGGCCGAGCGTTGTCGTGCTGAAAAATTACTTTGTCATGTCTTTTGGCATATTGGGGGCGTTTAAGCTTCAATTCTCTGCTCAATTGCAACAATTGCTGTTGATAACGTTCTCCAGTGAGAGTTCCGTTAGGCTGAAGTAGCTCGTAATAGATTACTCCGAGCTGATCCCACCAAATGCACAACATTAACTTTTTGCCATAAATATTCGGTTTGGCCGTTGAAGTTGGTACATGGCCGGGCTTACCCCACGATTTTCTACACTTTGGCAATTCGACTGCATGCGCTTGTTCAAATGCATCTGACACCTGACCTGCAATGCTCTGTACAATCCGTAGATCTTTCTTAACTGTTCAGTCATTAGATTACTTTTCACGCTTGAATGGTGACATGCCAAAAATATCGAGGATGTCATCAATCTTTCTTCTTCCCTGACTATAGGATTTAAAATCTGGAGTTGATGAACTTTGAGTAAATTCTACTGAAGTGCTTTTAGTAGTTGTTGGCTGAGAATCAGTAACATCTGATGGATTTGCAATATTGGATGCAGATGTCGAAGCAACTTCTAAAGATTGGTTGATTTTGAAAGCTCAGAATCTACTTTGACACTGCAAACACTGCACATCTTGTTTTCTAAAGAAAATTTCATCTTTAACACATTTAGTAAATAACACAGCCACACAAAAAAAAGAAAGTGGTCAAACCCAGAGCACTGACTATCATATCCTTATGTATTTTGACGG
>JAYJLV010090951.1:0-13109 GCA_036873485.1 Torymus texanus | reverse complement strand
TTTTATTTGAGTTCATATAAAAGCGTTGAAAATTGTAGTAACTAATTGAAATTCTCGGACACTCATTTCAAAGTATAATATCATGCGGTCGTTCCTCAGGCTCTTTCTATACTTGCCTTCGGAGCGCTTCCGCGCTTCTTGATAGTAGAGATAGAAAAAGGCACTGCAGAAAGAACATTTGGCCATTAAGAAAATCTTTTGAGCCTGGAAAACAGAATATTGTTAAAGAATTACTCGTTGCCGTATCACCCTTCGTTTTTTTTTAATCTCGAGAAACCATAAAAAACAAGAATCGTGGCTTTTTGCGTTTATCTCTCCAAAGAGTCCCCGAACCCCATATTTTGACTTCAAATGCGGATTCAGCATCGAAAAATACATACGGATATGTAGGTCTGGTCAAAAGAACAGACAACTTTTTTTGTGAGCCTGTATTATTAACTTAGCCTAATATTAATGAATATAATTTACGGAAACAAGTAAATGATAAAATAATTTTATAACCAGAAAATGTTTGAATATTCAGGATTAACATAGACGTAGAGTTGCACACAGTTTCTGGCTCGTGATTCACTTAATCCGTCTATATTCACGTACAATAATTCATTTCTAGATATTCAATAATATTCCGTGACACATCGATTATTATGCGAAAAATGCTTGAGAAGTACTTCTACTCTCTTGTCGTGTTGTTGAAATGGATATCGCTGTAAGTAATATATAAATGTTTGAATGAAAACGTTGAGTATCCACTTCTTCTCATTCATTGACAGTTTCATAAAAAATTATAAGAGCACTTGACTTAGCAGAAATATATAGATAGACACAGGTAAGAATATCATTCATGAGTATATTTGCCTTACAGTGTTACAAAATATATTAGCTGAAAGAAAATATACACAAGATTTCATACATTGTACCAAATACATTTGATGATTTCAAAAACAAATTGTTAAATAAAAAAGAAATATCGGTATATTCACGAAATATTATAACTAAACGATATGACTGAGCTCTTGACCAATATTAAAATATTATCGCGTTAATAATGTTTATGAGTATTAAAACTATATTTATTGTTAAAAATAAATAAAATAAAAGTTTGTATCTGTTCCACAGAATAGTGTTCAAATCGAGAAGACTGTTCAGTCCGAGCATGTGGCCACGGATATGTGCACGTTTTCGCGCGCACGGTAAGTAGAAAGGCGAGAAAAGTGCATTCACGGAAGTCGTCGATCCCCCGGACGCTGATAGATAACACAGCACTCCCTATCTCCATTCGTTCTTTTTCCCCTTCATTCTTTCTTCACGTCTGTCTTAAACAGCTGGTCCCTCATCGCCTTATCGGGCACGACGTGCCGGGATCTCCTGCTCTAGGCGTATCTTTCTCTCCCGCTTGTCGGCAGCTATTTTTTAAAATTGAAAAGTCCACGCGGATGCTTCCCAGCGTGAGCGATCTATGCACTAAGTACTGGTGATCGGCTCGCGCGCTCGTTTGTTTAGTAGCACGGCCGCTCAGCGAGGGAGCTTACTCGCCTCGAGATTGTCTAGCGAAGTAGTAAGTCTCCATCTCTCACAGCTCTCGCTCCAATCATATAACGAATGCAACCGAGTGATCGCAGTAGCACAGATGGCTACGAGGACGCTGTCGGTGCTGCGGTATTCTTTTCTCAGTATCCCTGCACTTTTAAGATACTTCTCACTTTAGTAAAGGCAGCGAAGTTTTAACTTTGAGTGGTGGTCTGAAGAATTCCACCGTAGAGACGTACTTGTGCCGAAAACATATACGAAGTTCCAGTTTGAGGTTTAGTGTTCTTTGAAAGTGCGTAATAGACGATAAGATGAAGAACATACTACTGTGTTTCACCGGATTTTC
Organism: Torymus texanus; assembly: GCA_036873485.1. Taxonomy (NCBI): domain Eukaryota; kingdom Metazoa; phylum Arthropoda; class Insecta; order Hymenoptera; family Torymidae; genus Torymus; species Torymus texanus. Next base: position 11,236 of record JAYJLV010090951.1, on the reverse strand, counting down.
CAAGCGTAAGTCTATTGTTAATGTGCATTCTTTGTGTTTAGCGAGAAGGCTCTATCAAAGATAGAACATTTCTTTTCATCAGGTTGTTTTTTTCTCATAAACGTTAAAACTTTTATCTGGAAAATTCAATTGCTTAATTATTTGAATAAAACATGAATTTAATGTAGTTACATCCCAACTACGTAAGTCAAAACATTAATGATTGACATTAATGATTGATATGTGTATTATTAACACTAGTAATAAGTATTATTGATAATAACTTTTATTCCAAAATTTCGGCAAACCTCAAACTTTGAGCGATTGCAACTTTTGAACTAAACGAAAAATTTTTGTCAATTTTAACTATCGGATTTTTCAATAATCGAACTAGTTTAGCTCCAAGTTTCAATGATTTTTCGAATTTAATAAATTTACAGTGGCGAGTTTTATATTATAATAACGATTTTTTTTCTCATCGCCATTAACTGCAATGCTAAGTATGCAAAAAGGCCAAAATTTGAATGAGTAAATCGCTTTGAAATTGGAAAGCTATGATTATTACTATCTAAATGAATTTTGCTGAAAGTTTAAAAAAGAAATCGAGTAAATTCGTTTAGAGTGACAACTAAGTACTTTAAAATGAGGCGAAAGGCCAATATATCTGTTTTTGAAAAAGCACTTCGTCCTGTGTTAGATGCAACAGTCAGCAATATTGTACCATATAGCTAGCCCCCGTTGCCAGATTTATCAAGGGTTATCTATGATAGTCACCTGACACGTTACATCTCTCCGTCAACTTAGAACGTACGTCTTTGACGCAAATACATCTCAGACTCTCATAATAGCAGCACTTTATGCATAAACATTAATTCTGCGCGCTCATTATCCATTCAGCCCGATTGATTCTTGTCGATTCGCATAAAACGCTGCCGCGTGGATTGGCGCTGTAAAAACGGCTATACCTAAATGTTTTTCCTCTCCCAGAGGCAACAGCTCTCTCGCGCGTTAACACTAGTGTCACCCCGCGCGCGGGCTTTTAGTGCGTGACGAGACATGCGTGCAGGAAAAATATACACGTGCGAAAACACCACGGTTTAGTAATGGCTGGAGGGATATATGGAGAGAGGATGCGTGCGCAGCGTCGGCACGCGCACGCCAGCCAGGCGATAGTGAGAGACGCCTTCCGGCAGCAGCGTCGGCGAGCTGCTTCTTACTTCAGAATGGAAATTTTCATGAGTTATTAGTTTGTTTCCTCCCGTGCGATGCATGAGCTCTATAATTAGGAGAGCTGTTTTCTTGGAGAGCAATACCGCGAGTTTTTCCGAGAGAGGAGTCCAGCCAAGGAAGAAGTTAACCGTATTATTATTCGCGAACTGAGTACTGTTAGTCGGAATCGCTCTTTCTGATGTTGATTTTTTCTCAAGACTAGGGATTGAGATTACAGCTTGCCGATCAGGAATCACTATAGATTTTCAACGCGAATTCTTTCATCAGATCTGCCTCGTGCATAAAGCTTATATACATTCTAAGCAATGCCTGTGACGATGAATTGTATTTGAAAAGTTGTTCTACGCTTGCTGGATTGGTAAGTCGAAGAAAAAAATTTGTCAATTTTTTGATTAATGAATTCTTGAACAATGTTATAAAGAATATAAAGTTGAACGATAAGTTAAAGATATTGCTTATGAAGTGTAATGAGTGTGATGTATTCGACAGTTATTGTCTCTTCATCAAGCTTTCAAAATGATTTAAACTGCGCAAACGTCAATGATGATATGAAGCGCATAGACAAACACTTCCAAATAAATAAAAATGCTTATTGTAATTACGGACGTCTTATGTATTACAAACATTCTTGTATAACATGGACGTCGATATACTATCAAAAAATTATTTATATTTATAAATTAATATGCCTCACAAAATTGTGAATTATAATTTTCTAATTTGGGAGTTAAGTAAAACTTTTATTAGCTAATGATAAAAAATTCAGACAATACATATAATATATAATATATAAACAAAATTGCAATTTTCTGTTAATAATAATATTTAGAGTAAAATGTCTAATTCTTGGGTCAAAACTCTTGATCAAACTCTTGGAAACAGCAGCCAAAAAGAAACCATCAGATAATACCTGATACAAATATTTTTATCAATGTTGAGATAAATACCAATGCAACCAAAAGTAATTTATATTTAGAATAACTCGATTAATATTATCGTTGTGAATATCATATTCACAAACTATGATAATCTATATAATTAAATATATCGTAATTTAAAGTTTCTTGAAAGGATTTTTACTATTTATTTGTATTTAAATACCTATAAGATTGTCAAATGTTAATTATTTTCTCGCACTCTCTTAGATTACTTTTAATAAACAAATATAATATGGTATATATTGTACAAAAGGGGAAAAAACTTTTTTCTAGCTGGATAAAGTTTGTTTTTTCTCTCTGGTACACATTGTATTTTTTTAATTAGCTAATTATTTTCAAGATTTGACATAATAAACGTTTTTGTTTTGTGCAGTTAAGATTTTTTTTAACAAAAATTTCTCTCGAGTAAAAAAAAGATTTTCCCATCTGCTTCTGTAAACGTTTGAAAAGCCTAAATTCCGATCCACTTCACGTGCATGAAAGAAATCTCTTTTTCTTTTTTATCGATACTTTTAGAATCTTTTTTCTCACATTTGTAATAAAAATACTTATAGTCAACAAAAGAGATATTATTGTTCAACCTAAAACGCACATTTAAGACCAGCCAACCCAAACCTTGAAAAAAAGTCTATGATAACTAATGACTGGTATTGGGCTTAATTTTTAGGCACCATAACCCAATAACCCAAGCTTAATTAGAATCCGTTTCTCAAGGTTGTGAACTTTCCTTGTTATTTGTAATCTACTCTTAATATCAAATGAAATTTTATTTGAAATTTCACAGTTAAATATACTAAATGTCATGTTATTTTTATAAGCTGCTTGATAGCTATAGTTAAGATAGAATATGTCGTGTAAAACATTTCATGCTGTTATTGAATGATATTAACATGAGTATTGACAGAAAAGTTGAAAATTTTAAAAACGTTGCATCACTCTTTAAGAAATTAGCTTCAAATTTTCTTTTCATATAATATATTCGGATATAGCATTAATTTGCGATTTGATTATTTTTGGCTTAGAATTGTAAAAGAAGTCTGTTAAGACGGTTTTTTACATAAAAAACATACTTAATCAAAACATTTTTAAAATCCAGTACTTCGTACCATAGATGGGTGTATTATAAGTAATTTGCACTTCACATAATCAAAATCCATTAACCAAGCTCCGAAAAAAGTTACTCAGAAGTGTTTTTTTAAAAAGGACTATGTTTCTGGATATAAAGGATCAAAGGACCTTGGCCTATTAAGTTAAAAATTAGTTATATTTATAGTGTATAATACTGAGCATTACTTTTTCATAGTAGAATAGTTAAGTTTACTTTTACTAAGGCTATGAGACATATATGCGCGATTGGATGATCGTATGGTGTATCCCCTTGACACAGTACGACCCCAATAGTTTAACGATATAAATTTTTCAGTATTACACAAACAAGGGTTTTCAATTCAATCCTGATCTACATGAAAAATTATATATTAAAATTTACGAAATAATTTACTTCAAAGAATTTTTTTCAATAAAATACCTAGTTCTTTAACAAGATAATTAATTTTTGATAGAAGATTTTTTTATCTCCCATCTGCCAAATTTCTTTTAAAATTAAAAAAAAAAATGAAAATAAACATGTTTATTTATTTATTCACATAAACTATAAAAAAATGTTCATTTTTATTTTGTATAAAATACATAGTTATTATTTACATCAAATATTTATACATACAGTTTATCCTACATAATTTATACATTATATTTGACGGGGATTATACCTAAACAGGCCGCACTTGAGGGTAGGGTAATCTTGGAAGGGTTCCAGTTCTTCACTGCAGTGCTTGTATTGACAACACTGTAGGTTATGGCTCTTCTTAGAAGGACTCTGGTAGCGATGACGACGAGTTCGCTCGAGGTCGGACTGTGCAGGGAATCTATCACCACGCCCTGGGTCCTCACGATGACGACGATGTCTAGCTTACATAGACCTTCGCTGTTGGTGATGTGTGGCTCGTTATATTAATCCAGGCGGTGGACATTTTTGATGGCCATTTCGACATATAGGCATTTTTATTTTTGATCCCGGTTCGTTTCAACCCCTGTGGATTTTTTTTTATTAATCAATTACGCGCGATTTTGGCACTTTTTTTGGTTTTTTCAAACTAGCTCGGCTCTGATGCATTTTATCAAAAAAGTGCAAGAGACCTTTTTTGTTCCTTATTAAATTTCCTACAAAACTAGATCTTAACGAAGGCTTCAGCTGCAATAGTTAATTTGGAACTTAAATAACTTTCGAAAAAATCATTAAAGAACTTGAAAAATCGTTTTCAAAGAGTCCTTGTAGGTGTAAAAGTGCATACCAAAATTCAGAAAGAAATATCAATTATTGTTAAACATATTGCAATGCAAAATTTTTTTTAACTCTTAATTGCAAAAAGCGCTCTTTAACTTTCATTTCCATTTTGCGGAATTAAAAAATTTTGATTTTTGCGGATTTTACAGGGTTTTTTACGCCGCCTAAAGTGGTCTAAAAAATTTTGTTACTGGACCTTTTTGTAAATTAGAATTATACGATTGGAAAGGGATTAAAAAATGCTATCTTTTAAAAGAAAAATATTCAAGATCCGATAAATAGACGAGGAGATATTGATATAAACGTGTTGGCAACGATTACGGGCGCTATAATTGAAATTATGCCTGCGGCTTGCGCATGCAGCTTCGTGATATTGTAGAATAACTACGTTATAAATTGTGATCTTTTCTGATTCTAGGAAAATTGTTTACAAGAAAAGATTACACCGATAAAAGAACGTTAGATAATTATAAAAATAATAACTAGCGATAAAATAAATGTATTGAGAAGTTTTGCTATTCTTTATTAGTTACTTTTAAATTATTCAATAAAAAGTGTAGATTACAACGGAAATGAATGATATGTTTAGAATAATAGTTAAACTAAGAATTTTTTATTACTTTATTTACAGAATCGTGTAGATCTCATTGCGGCATGTTGATTAAAAAAAAATTATTCATCTAAGTGAAATTGTTGCCGAGAAAAAGCAATTTGAAAATCGGAATAATGCGCCCATATAGTTACCATGAGTGTGAGAGAGACAGAGAGTGTTGTGCGAGAGAGAGGGAGCTTCGCCCTCTCCTTCCCGGCGGTGCGGCGGCGCGTCCACGCTCGCTCCCGCTGTTCCGCGCGCGACATTTTTTTGACTTCCGACAACGATTTTCGAAAATCTACTGATTATTTTTTGTGCAAATTTATAACGTAGTTATTCTATAATATCACGAAGCTGCATGCGCAAGCCGCAGGCATAATTTCAATTATAGCGCCCGTAATCGTTGCCAACACGTTTATATCAATATCTCCTCGTCTATTTATCGGATCTTGAATATTTTTCTTTTAAAAGATAGCATTCTTTAATCCCGTTCCAATCGTATAATTCTAATTTACAAAAACGTCCAGTAACAAAATTTTTTAGACCACTTTAGGCGGCGTAAAAGAAGGTGGTCGCGTATAAAACCCTGTAAAATCCGCAAAAATCAAAATTTTTTAATTCCGCAAAATGGAAATGAAAGTTGAAGAGTTTAACTATACACTGAATTTTTTTCCGCGATGGGAACGATTTTTGTAGATGTGGCGTTTTTTGCAATTAAGAGTTAAAAAAAATTTTGCATTGTAATATCTTTAACAATAATTGATATTTCTTTCTGAATTTTGATATGCACTTTTACACCTACATGAACTCTTTGAAAACGTTTTTCAAGTTCTATTATTGATTTTTTTGTAAGTTATTTAATGTTGAAAAAATGGACGTTTTTCACCTTCAGCGGCCATTTCCAAATTAACTATTGCAACTGAAGACTTCGTTAAGGTCTAGTTTTGTAGGAAATTTAATAAGGAACAAAAAAGGTCTCTTGCACTTTTTTGATAAAATGCAAGCCGAGCTAGTTTGAATAAACCTAAATAAGTGCTAAAATCGCGCGTAATTTGTTAAATAAAGAAAATTGCACAGGGAGTTAAGACTGCGGATAACGATATTCTTATTTTAGAGGTTCAAACGAACCGGGATCAAAAATGAAAATGCCTATATGTCGAAATGGCCGAATTCGGCCTTTTTTCTGTCCACCGCCTGGACTATACCGTGAACGTCTGACACCGTAAGTTCCTACCAATAATAGTGAGGATAGAGCTATGGCGAACAATTCGTACATCGTGAATGAGGGGGCATATCTGTAGAAAATAATTGTCGGGTTCCGGCATTACACACCCTGCACGGCAACTCCGATCCCCGTGTACTCCCCTGGTGGTTTCAGCTCTGGTAGAAAGTACTCGGATTCTTACCTTTTGACAGTTGATATAATCTCTGCCGGTAAGAAGTGTGGTTCCGTCCGTTACCCATCAGTGTTGCTTGGTAACTTAAACAGAGTGCTTAAGCGCACACCCTCTATCAGGTGATGGAGGAGGCAGTCCACCGATTTTTGTAGCTCTCTTTGTCCGCGACGATGGTGTTTCTATCAGTGAGCAATAATGTTCGTCTCATTTTGGTCCGACACGAGACCAAGGAGGCGGTTGCGCTGGTTAAGAAGCACAAGCGAGCGCACGGATCGAATGCCGAGATCTTCTTTGCCGACAGGAGCGTGGAAGTATGCTATCGGGGTATCGTTCGGCAGAGCTAGCCACTGTCTCACTGTGGCTCGCACTATTTTGTCCACTTGTTGAAGTTCGCTGACGGTAATTCTCCCAAGAGTCATATGATAATAGATCTTCGACAGAGCTGTAGTAGATACGCTGTTGTGGTTTGAGTGGCGCTATAGCAAGGCATTGAAGGAGGAGGCTTACTTGGCAGGCTAGAGAACGCGAACGCCTGCCTTCTGCCCTGAATTCGATTCCCAAGCTCACGCTGTATTATAAAGGTAGCTCTGGCATCGACCATAGTCTTCCGTATATTGGAATCTCTAAAAAGAACGATTGTGTATAACTTGGTGTTATGTAGCATCAGCCCACATTGTTCTTGTGCGTTTTGGGTACTTTTCCTTGTAGGGAGGTTTCACCGTCTTTTAAAGCTCTGTCCTTGCCGTTGTATCGTAAGTCTCAAGGACTGTATATTGGAGATTGATTAACCTCGATCAGCGCGCGGCGGCCCCTAAAGCGGGTACCGAAACTCTTTTGAACGGAGGGCCATATAGGCATCATACCCCCTTAGAAGTCGTAGAAGACTTAGACGTCGGTAGCGTGACGGTGGTTTTAGTAACTCTCCGTCTTCCGCCCTTATAGAGTGACATCCGGGTAATCATGCTATCCATCAAAGCCTGCAATCCACTGCCACATCGAGTCCATTTCCAATCCGGAAACAGGTAGCGTGCGTTCAGAGGGCTACCTAGGGCTTTTCCCGGCTCGATGTACCAGTGAGTATACGCCGTACTGGTCCTGCGCTTCGACAGCCAGAGGGCATGTCTCTCCAATTTCAGCTGGTCGCCAGCCGTTCGGTGGGTAGCGATCCACATTCAAACATTTTTGGTTTCCTAAATTGTCTTTTGTGCTGATATAGCTAGCAATCTCTGATGTTATTGTTAATAAATTTGGTTAGTAGTGTAAAGCAAACGTCTGTTTGAAAAGGCATGTCTTGGTGTCTCAATGAAGGTAGAGAACCGTTTATAAGTCCATCTATCAACAAGCTCAGCGGCAATGTTTTGCTTGCTTCATGGTAGAGTATTTCATTTGACGGAAGAGTCGCGAGCAATCACATACGTTTGCATGCACACGTACAAGCGTTCAAAGTTTGAAAGTTTCGAGCCACTGAATCCACCGTACCATTGCCTCATGCCTTGACGCTATGGTCCCGCACGCTCTATTAGCGTGAGCCATCAGGCTCCCTGTACGGGTCACGACCAATATACTAGCGCATAAAGACACGTTTAAATTTGGTCGCTTACCATCCATCATATAATGACTAATACATATGGTTGTTATACATTCGAGTGTATGACCCTCGTTCAACTTTTGGCTATCGTCATAGGAACTTTCCTCGATAAGTAGGGCAGCTAGAAAGCTGCCCCTCACTCCCTCCGGCCTTGTATTGTCATTTGGCACGTGGGCCTTTATGATGGACGTACGTCCCTTGTTGGCCAACATAGCCCAACGTGTCAGGGTTCCTGCACGCCCTCACAGCGTGAGCCCGAGTGCTCCCTGTACAGTCGCCAGTAGACGTATTTAGCCGGCGTTGTCTCCTTCTGTTCTGTTGAGGGAGACTGCCGTGGACCCTAAGAGCGATTTGGGCGCTTATGTTTGGCCTTCATGCCGGACTCAGATGCGTTAAGAACTAACTCTGTTGGATCCACCAAGCGGGTTTTCTGGTCGATGAAAGAGATTGTTCTTCCTTTGTTCCCAATCCAGACCCCCAAATTTCTTGGCCGCAACTTTTCTTGGGAGTATCAGCCCACAGTCCTTAAGGTAATTCGCCATGGAGTTAAGTAAGTGTTGACGACCGGTTGAAGAGCCGGCGAGTAGGACTAAGTCGTCGGTAAACGCCATGGCTCGGATAGTGGTGTTATTGAAACTAGCGCCACATTCTTGAAAGAGAGAACAGAGGAGGTATTTCATGATGATATTGAATATGACCGGCGAAAGCGAATCGCCCCGCTTTACTCCTCTTGTAACTCTTAGTGGTCTAGATTCCCATGCGCAACCTGATAACGTGGTGGCGTTATCTTGGAGATACGAAATAATCTCTGGAGGAAGCTTGGCTGCTTCCGCAGTAGTCAGGAGAGCAGTGTGATCTACACTGTCAAAGGCCTTGTCGATATCGAGAGTGGCGATGTACAGCGAACAGAAACTAGTGTACCTGCTCCGAAGAATGGTGTCGAGGAGGACAGTGTTATCCCTGCAACTATCGATCCCACCCCGAAACGTTCGTTGCTGCTCGTCTAGCTGAATGAGTTGATCAATCATCTCTGCTAAAACTTTGTGTACAAGTCTGGTGAGCACAGAGGGAAAGGAGATTGGTCAAAAGTCTTCAGTCAGCTTGGCTTTGGGTTTGTTATGTACGAAGATAGTTCTTTAAATTAAAAGGTGTTTAGGTAACTTTCCACACCAGACGATAAGATTGCATATCCTTCTAAAAACGCACGGTGGTATGGCTCTAAGTTGACGGGCCATCAGGGCCTGCCGATTTCTACTTTACCGACCGTACATTCTTATATATTAAGAATTTAATTAGTTAATATCTTAATATAAGTTAGTTATTTTATAAAAATTGTAAAAAATAAATAATAAATAAATATGAATGATGCACCGTATGTAGATAAAAATGCTGTGACTCTGTCAAGTGAGTGATAGCATAATGGATAGTGTACGTGCGCAGTAACTCAAAGTTCATGGGTTTGATTCTCGGTTAGGTAGAAAATTGTATGTTAGATTTTTTCTGCGATATATTGTATATGTATAGTTAAATAAATTTAAGGTAAAATAATATATGTGACGTACTTAATTCAAGAAAGAAGTTTTTATAACGAATGTGTGATATATAATATTTTTTTTATAGTATGAGTGTATTACCACGCGATTTCCACGTGTGTATTTTCACCAGAGTAATATTCAGATAGATATCTAGTTTACTGAGTATCGTCTCACTACGCGAGCAGCTGTCTAGCCGGATTAATATCTAGCAGGGTTACCTAGCTAGCAGTTTAGTATCATTCATTACACTTGCCCTTCTAGATAACCGGGCAGAAATGCTGCTACTATATCTAGTTAGAGATCCAACTGGTTCCCAGCTAGAAAACCAACTAGATATAGTTATGACAACCACTAATAAAAATTTATTATAAAAAATAATAAAATACAGTATTAATTATGGATAATAAAGTGTAATTTTTGAATGATATTAATCTAAGAATACAAATTTAACGAATAACTTTTATTAGCTTGGTCATGTGGGACCCACATGGTTCCTACATGGTTCCCACATGGAATTCATATGGTACCCAATGGGCTTCTGCAGCAAAATCTCACATGGGTCCCACATAGTTTCCATCTGGGTCCCTCCAGCCCTAGCGAGCTTCTCCGAAGGGGAGAAATTACAGTGTACCCCGGCAAGAGTGATCCGGGGGTTTGCTCACCTTTCCCCTCCTTTCTCTTAATCATGAAAACCTGTTAAATTAGAAAATTTTATCAAAAAAATCCGGGGATTGATAAGTTTAAGATGGTTTTATACCTAAAAATGTTCAAAAAATCTAATTTCTTCTTATCGAATTTTTTAATTATACATGTTACTGTGAAGCCAAAAAAAGTAGTTAGAATCAAAAATACAAAAAATTTTAGATGATGTCGTCGCTCTGGATTGAAAAGGAGTCATATCAGCGTCCCATTGAAAAAGGTATCAACTCGGCGTACACTTGAAAAAAGAGCCAACTCGGCGTCTGGTTCAAAAAGGACTCATATTCTATTTTTTTCTCGAAATTTAGCTTGGCAACACGATAAGTGGAAAACATTATTCAATTTAGTTGCTTGTGACATTTAGTTTTCCAGCGTAAACAGAAGTTTTATAAATAAAACTTTATACAAAATTTTAGTTATTATTTATCCATAATATATCTATTTATAATATTTTTGTAGCCGATATTGATATTGCCCGCGCGTAGCGCGCTTGAGAAAATCTAGTAAATTAAAAAATGTATACAGTAACGGAAGTAATAGGAAATATAAAACAAAGGAAAAACTAAAAAACTATATACAACTATCATAGATTATAATTATTGTTTTTTTTTGGCGTATAAAGTTTATTGGAAAATTTATATTATATTGAACGTTAATATAGTTGTAAGTAGAAAATTATACTTGCCAGCCCTTTGTACAGATTATATCTATCTTTATAGGATTATTACACCATGTAATTTGTCTGCTTAATAAATAAATAAATTTATTGGTGTAATAATCCTATAAAGGTGGATATAATTACCTGTACAAAGGGCTGGCAAATATAATTTTCTACTTACAACTATATATTAAGGTTTAATATAATATAAATTTCCCAATAAACTTTATACGCCAAAACAAAACAATAATTATAATCTATGATAGTTGTATATAG
>JAYJLV010090940.1:0-13113 GCA_036873485.1 Torymus texanus | reverse complement strand
GAGAAAATATACATATATATATATATATATATATATATAGATATATATATATATATATATATGGACTGAAAATAAAAACGTGATTCTTGTTTACAGAAAAAGTTTTACTGCCTGTACTGGAAGTTATCGAAGATAGTGAAACGTCAAATATGGTTCTTCGGATAATGTGTGAAGCTTGGCTTGATTATATTTATTTGCACAAGATAAAGTTTAGGTAAAAACCTTCTTATATAATCATTAATATTATTTAAATAAGAATATAGTTATTATAACGAATTAAAAACTTATTTTAGTGAATGGGGCGCGCTGCAACTGCTTACCGATTTTTCTCATGTAATGACGTGGGTAACAGACTGCACCATAATTACCGAAAGAGTTCGCGAGCACCTCTTGAAAAACGAAGTTTTGCGACGGTGTGAAGGAGTTGGACGTTTACTTCTGCGACATCCCGGTGAATCAATATCAATGAACAAGAAACCTCGTGAGTCAATTAACCATTATTAGACAAATTGCTCATTGTGTTGATAATACGTTATTCTCATTTCATTTAATATTTTAGCTCAAAGAACGGAAGAAGACGGATCCCCCGAATCATTGGGTCATCAGCGAATGCCCGCTGAAATGTACGTTCCGAATCAGGAGCAATGGTTGGAGCTACGAGCCTCAAAGCGGTACAATTTTTGCTGTACTGAGTGAACAAGAATATATATCAAATGTTAAAAACTTATTGTTGAATGAAATGTAAATACCGTTTTCAGTAAAAAATAAAATTTTTATATGACAAAATGCATCGTGCTTGTGGTACGACGAACTTTTAGAAGTGAAACATTTTTAGACGGAATGCTCGCACTAACTTTAATATATATGAGTTAAAGAAATGCTGACCTTCTTAAGTGTGAGGAAAGTTTTAAAAAAGTTGGTCAAAATTAATGCGGGAAGTAGTCTGCCGAGATGCTGTTTTATTTATGTCAGCATTTCTTTCCTCATGCATATGCAGGTACATTTTTTACGTGAACTCTCAAATTTTGACTTTTAAAGCGCTATATACTTTAAATAGTAAAGAATGATAAATACTGTAATATTACAAATTTTCTTTGATACATTTACAAAAAGTTCCATAACTATTAAGCTTTATGATGCTTGCACATTACAAAAAGGCCATTTTAATTCCTTGTCAGTTTAATAAAAATGCCGAGTGGATAAATATATAAGTAAAAATAATAAATGACAAAATAAAGAGGAGACGGAGAGCCATCGAAGGGATAAGAGAGATAAGGAATAGAGAATTAGTTCAAGTCGAGCGTCCTCGTAGCGCGTCGCTTCAAAGCTATATACCGTCTCCCACTTTCTTGCTTAATACATACAGCATACTACTGCAGAGAGGGATACCTTCACAAAGCTAGCACTCTTCCTCTTTCGTTGTTTTGCCAGGGCGCCCTGTATACCGAGGATTCGATGCAATATTCCGCGCTTCTCTTGCCAGCCAGTATTCGAAATATCCTCCGCAGAAGCCGTACGGACTATAGGTATAGTTGGGAATCGGCTGTCAGCAGCAGCGACTTGCTGCGGGGGAAGAGGATTCTCGCCGTCGAAAAGAGAAAGAGAGAGAGAGAGAGGGAGAGAGAGAGACAGGGCATGCGCGCTTCGTTTCCTCGCGCACACGAATTGTCCACAGCTCGCGTTTGAGCTATTTAACGCGCAGGCGTCTCTCTCGGCCGCATCTCCTTTGAACGCGCGCGTGCAAAGGCTGCGAGAAGAGGTATTGTTCAGTCGCGGTCTGATATGTGCGAGTACCACCCTCTGCCTCGTTTTCGCGTTCTCGCGCGCGTGCTTTATTTTGTCAGAGAGAGCGAGAGAGAGAGAGGGAGGGAGGGAGGGAGATCCCGTAGTGGTGCGCCCGGGTGCGCTCACACGGAACGAACGCGCGAGCGCATGGGAGGAGAGAAGAGAGCCCTCGGGACCCGGGGATTGGATTATGTACCTTGTCACATTCTCCACGGCCTTTTATTACCCTCGCGCGTTTATTCCTTTATTGCTTTATTTTCAAATGTCCGCTTTTTGCACACGTGTGCATGGCTACGGTATATATTCGTCGCTGTACTAGCCTTTTGCCCTGATATTGAAAATTCATTGTTTTTTGGTGAGCAGTGATTCCTTTGTTCAGGCTTCGTTTATTGCCTATAGGTATATATACGTATAATGTCTGATATATTTATTATTTAGTTGCGATAATGTTTTGGGCTATTTTCCATCAGGCTGTAACAGAATGAAATTTCCTGATTATGGTCATTGTTCGCGAAAAATACTATGATTAATGTATGATAAACTATAAAGTTAATTATATGCAAATAAGGCTATTATCACATGTCTAATTGCACAATAATACACGGAATGATATTAAAATTTATAAATTTTTAAAATATCTCTTGAAATGAGCGTGCATATTTACGTTCACTATACATGTGAGTGACAATGTAAATACAGTATATTTGCGGAATGCGCACGTTATTAAAATAATATTAATTTTTGACATTTGAAATCATTAAATACAATGGATACCTTGAATTTGATGTAATTAAATGCTAAGGTGTTATTATTTCGATAATTATATTATTATCCGTGTACCAATATATAACTCATAAATTATTTATTTTTGGTAGAACATTATACGGCTACAACATTTGGCTTTTATTTGATAATTACATATTAAGTTAAAGTAAATTTTGTAATTAACATAAGACAGCATTTTTATATTAACTACCACAGTAATACTTTTCCTTGTATTGTATTATTTGTACGTATTAATTTTCGTTAAAAATGCTTGGCATTTGATATTAAAGTATTAATTATAAAATAATGTTTCAACCATGCTTGTCATTGGTTTTTAATTCTATAACTGTACAATATGAAATCGTTACTTAAATTCTATCGATGTGGACTCAGTATATGCTGTACGTTATCATGAAGCCCCCTAGAGAAGCCCTTCTTCTGCCGCGGATCATCTTACATATGAGGGAGGTTATTGACCACACGTTTTCTCTACTAGCTGCAGTGCATTTTTAAATACTACATATGCTTTTATTTATAAATTTTAATACAAGAAATATTTTGTAAGATTATATATTAATCAAATGTCATTTATCAAAGTCTATATCGAGTAAGTGAATTGCGAAAGTTAGATTTTGTAAAATTTAACGATGACAACTTTTTCGCAGTCTATTACATGAATGATTACATTATAAGTAGTTAGGAGAGGCTTTGCGCTATATGTCGCAATTTACTTTGACTATAACTATATGAAACAGATCATAATACATCTTTGCAAGGACCACAGAATAAAATTGTATAATGCACTCGTGTTACAACTAGCCCTGCCACTGCCATGATGCTTATGTAACGGAACCAGTATCGCGACTGAAGGCGCACAAGATCGACGCCTTATGAATCCACCGTTGATCGATTCTATTGAGTGTCTTGCACGTTAATCATTATCGTAAATCGGCTACTTTTCTGCAGATTGCGTATCACACGAACTCTTACTTATAATATTTGTTCTTTCGCCGTGAGTATTATATCTTTAGTACAACATAGACATTACAGACTTTTAAAAGTGTATATACTATAATATAAGTTTGTGGCTTACAGTAAAATATTCTTGATAATTGTGTACTAAGCAGCTTGAAGAAAAAAGGTTTGGTTACATTTACTTATATAAATATTCGAAGGATAAAATTTAGCTATATCATCGCTACGTAAAGAATCAACAACAATGATACGTACATACACCTATGCGTGCATCATGTAATAGATTGTATAGAGAGATTGTTTGACGTTGTTTTTCAGTATTTAACAGAATCATAATAATGCTAAAACATATTCTATTACCAGATAAATAATAAAAGGTAGTAATTTGTAACTATTTCAAAATAATTATATAAAAACCAAACTAAATATATATTCATTTTTTATGTTAATATAATAAGTTTTGTTGTAGTATATGCACTTGATTTTTTTTATTAATTTATAGTGCAGTAAATGTGATTTGCAATTTTTACAGATAACTTTAATTTATAATCATAAAAGAAACTTCTTTCTTATGTTTCTAAAATGGCATAAAATAATTCTTTCTAACTCGTTAATCGTCTAACGAAATCAATTAAAATAGTTTTAGCAAAAATCATCATATAAAAGTAATACAATTCATCGAAAATTGTTATTGTTATACTTAAAACAGCCATTTTATGGAGTGTAAATACCAAAATTTATTTCTGATTTATGTATAATTATGAAATACAAGTAATGTTGGTTCTTAACCATAAAGTTAACTAAAAAAATAGCTATCTTATATTGTTAATAGTTCTATCAGAGCATTTACCACGTGATTAAATCTATATGTAAGTTAATTGAAGTTGACATTTATTATTGAACTTTAGGTTACATTTACTTATATTTTGTTTGTTTTATAAATTTATAATATTTAAAATGTTACACTTATAAATTTTTAGAAAAAATAATAAACTTGGTTTTGCGATTCGCAAGTGAAGTAGTAGACAAATCCATATGGCCTGGTAAGAGTTAAAAAGTGACATCCTTTATTTATATAACATTTATGGGTGTTTCGATGTTTTTACAACGAAACTCGCCATTGAAACTTGCCACAAATAAAAAGCGACTTGGAATGCCTTTCTGGTTCATACTGAAAAAGGGGACACTTTATTTCAAAAGCTGCGCTATCAAAGGTGTCGCACATATTCAGCCTGTATCGAGTTTCCAGCTTTTTGGTGTTATTGATTGACGCGTTTCACATTTTTGAATAATACCTTTGAGATTCAGCGAATCCCTATTATGCGAGTTGGGTAAATCATTCAAAGTGGAGATGATCTAAAAAATGTACCTCGAATAAGCCGTATTCAATGATGGAAATGCAGAAATACGTATACATTTCCCATCATCAGCGAAGGTTTTAGTTTATATAAATTTGTAATAATGATTTACTATGACAAACATGTGTTTATTATAATGTGTAACGTTTAATCGTCAATAATTACAAGTCTATATTTCGTAAACCATATATAGAAGTCAATAACGATTTATCTTACGTCATACATGTGAGATATCAGAGCAATATAATTATACGTGCCTATATACATCGTATGTTACGTTTTTCCTAACAATTTTAGTTTTTATTCAGAATAAGTTAAAGAGCGGTAAATAACAAAAATCGTTATTGAATGTTTAAAAATAAACAGGACATGAAGCAAATTGTAAGGAATCGAGAATTCCGTTAGCGAAAAATACTATGGCCCGTGTAATGGCTCTGAGGTCTTCTTAAGCACTTCATATTGAGAACTTTAACTTGTTCATAGTGGATTTAAAATTTTTTATTTCATTTACTTATAGAAGGTACTCTTGAGAAAAGTTAATTATTCTTATACGTCTATAAAAAAATGCATGAAAATCGCATAAACTAGAATAAAGTGAAACCCATCTAAGCAGAACGAATTCTGAGTTGCAAATCGTACGCGCGGCAATAAACACTCTACACACCGCGCTCTGCATGACGCAAAGGCGAATGCCACATCATAGGTACGAAAGTATCGCGTAAAGTCTAAGTAGTAGGGCGAGGTGCGCTCGCCATATACACAGCCGCCAGAGAGCCAGTGGTGCGTTGGCCTTGAGCGAGGTTTGTAGCGACGACGAGCGTGTGGGGTAGTTTATACAGGGAAGACTGTGCAGATTGGCCACAGTGGCGCAGCGTGAAGCCACGTGAGCGAGTATGCAGCAGCAGGCTACGGAGAGGACGTCGCTGACGAGGCCCGGGGAGAGTCACAGCTACGTCGAGTTCGCCGGTATCATACGCAAGCGCAGGAGCCGTGTGCGTCAGTTTCAATGCTGTGTCTGCGCCAGCTTGATGTAAGTCGAGAACCATTATACTATTTTTTCCCCCTCTTTTCTCCCTTCTTTTTTTCTCTTTCATTTACACCGAGGTTGATGGAGCCGCATTTTTTCAATGATTAATCGCAACGATATATTAGGATGCAGTCGCAGTGCCTTTAGGCTGTTATTACGCCGAGACTTGTTTGTTCAAGCAGCTTGCAGATTCTAGTTGCGAAATAGTTTCTGAAGCAAACTGTTATGCGATTCATCAGAGGTAGTTGTTAGGCGATGTGGTTTACTGCGGGTATGGAATTGTTCCGTTGCGTGAGATATGTGTAGCTTTGAAATAAAATGTGCTTATTATACTTCGTGCGGGTATAATTTATTACAAATATAATGTTCGTATATGATTGAGAATAATTTTTTTTATGTTATTTTGTAAACACATAACATACATTAATTTGAATTGGAGCTGTGGGTTACTTTACATAGATATGCAAATGAAATCACGAATATCTAATTGTGATGGCATTTAATGTATGTGTATATACTGAATTTGCTATACTTATTATTACATTATCATAAATTTAGTAGATAAATTAATTGACCTTTATTAACGTTCTAATGATCGTTTAGCCGGTATTATTCATCTGGTTTGATAATGAAGACACGCTAACTTATAATTAGCAGTATTTGATTGGTTTTCAATAAGAAAATCATTTTATAATTAAGTATAGATTACAGAAAAAATGATATATAAATTTATTTGAAAATACAGTGATATACCGCATTTCATAAAAAAATAATATGAAATAGTGACAATGCGGATAAATATCGACGTACTTCAGGGTCGGCACCGTTAATTTATTTCGCAGCTGATAAGGGTTCATAGACCTCATGAATCAAGTTACATTGTATAGGATTACGTTTTATTTAGTAAAATTCGTACGAACAATTTTAAATAAATATTCGATAAATCGTTTTCGAAATTTAATGATTTAACATTTCCAATGTTCAATACAAGCATATCTTTATGCGGGTTTGAAAAATTCCATTCCATTTGTTTGAGTCAAGCACATATATGTATATCCAAGTCCAAGCACGTATACGTTGTGGTTCTTATGTGTTCTTATGTGTAAAATCGTAGATATCAAGTATCCAAGAAGAAACATAATCGAGTGATTTCCTTCATCTTTTGCACACAGGATTATAACTCCACCATAAACATCATTCTCAAATTTCTTCAGATTTTATTAAAGTCTACTGGCACGAGCCTGCGAAGAAAACACAGTTCCGGCAGAAACATAATACGATCCTTTATTCCTACCGCTGGTCTTTTGAGGATCGGAGAATTTTGCTAATTGCCACTCCGCAAGCCGGCTGCATCCTGGCAGCTTGTATCTGTGTCTCTCTTCTTCCTTCACCCTCTGCTCCCCTCCCCCCCCCTCTCTCTCTGCGTCTGGCGGTCGGGAATAGAAGGACTACGAGTACAGAGGCTGAAAAGGAGCGCGCAGAGTAAGCCGCTGCCGTGCGTCATTAGCGATTCACACGAACACCACATATATGTATATATATATATATATATATATACCTACATACGGCGCGCCACAGAGTTTTCTCTCTTTCTCTCGGCTGCTTGTATATATATATACCTGTATATACATGAAAAGCCACGCGACGCGACTATATACTGAATCTCTCTCTCCTACTGGCGTATATATCGTGGCTGCGCGCTGCTCTCTTATGGCGTTACATAAGCGCTCGCTCTCTCGCACACGTTACTTACCGGCGCCGTATGAGCGTGCGAGAGCTCGGTTGTACATGCATGCACATATACCAAAGATCCAGTGTCTCTTTTTCCCCCGAGGTCAGTCAATGCAGCGCGCGTTCAAGTGTCGCCGGGCGGCTGTTGTGCATATAGCGCGCGCAGGTGTATAGAGACGCGCGCCCGACGACGACGCGTGCAGATCAACGAGGCTTTAAAACACACACAGATATATACACACATATATATATATATATATATATATATATATACACATACAAGTGCGTTCGTGCACGGTGCACCGCGGTTTTTTCGCCGTCACGCAGGTAAGGCCATTATCTCGCCCTCGCTCCCTCCCACAGCTTTATTCCTACGCGCGCGACCGACGTTTTCGCGTAAGTATTGCTGTTTTGCGCGAGTTTTGTGTGTATACGAGTTTTTCGTTCTTTTGGAACTTAGTTGACGCGTATGTCAGTCTGGCTTGTGGGATAAAAAGGAGTCGCGTTCATGCGCGCTAAATGAATCGTAAAAAAACACGCGGAGTTGCGAGTTCAAAAGATTATATATAATGTTTCTTTGCTTCACCCGTAAATTCAGCATTCAGATATTTTTTTTCTTTCGTTCGTCGGGTATGAAGTTCTTTATTAAATTCGAAAATAAAATTTGCACAATGGGTTCCGGCGGGAATGCAATGACATTATAATATGTTGCAAACGTCTTATATAATTCGCGCAGATGATTTGAATTCAGTTATATAAAACATTTAATTGCTCGATCGCGGCCGCGTATAGTTCATGATTAACATATAGTTTTCGAAAGCCTTTTAATTCATAAAATGACAACGCATGCAGCAAGACGTCTTGCACTTTATTGCATCATCCGGCTGTATTCGCATATATAAAATAGCGTTTCTCCCACGTCATATATATATACGCAAACACATGAAAATATATCACAATATTCCTGAAAAAACACTATTCACTCGCAAATCTGTCTTCTTTAAAGAATCTGCATGTCTGTGCGTAGGTAGACAATCCGGCCGGGATTTCGTAGCACGACGAGTCCCGTCTTGATGGTGTTCAGTTTTGCCCCGAGAGCGAGGAGGAGGGCGTTACGAGATAATGGCGACGGAGAAGACGCCACTGACGGGCCCGGGCTCCTCGGCCTCGACGAGCTTCGGCTCCGGGCCGGCAATGCCCTTTTACGTTCAAGATACGTACCGATTTTACTCGCGCCGTAGGCGTGAACGACAGCTCCAATGCATCATGTTCTTCACCATCGTGTGAGTTTTCTACTATTGCGTTTTATATTGTTGTTGTGTTGGAATTCAAAAGGATTGAAAAAACATGAAAAGAATTGCCAATTAATATGAGGAGTTGTACAGAAAGCAGAATAATATAATTATTGTTTAAAAAATTCACTTTGTAATGGAGTTTATTCGAAATGCAAATGTTTATGAATTGCAGTTAATACACTAAAATGGTATTTACATCTTACGCCATGGTTAAGAAAGTAAATGTTGCCGATAATTTTATCAAAAGCCAAACAGAAGGCAATAAACCTAGAAACGGCGGAGAGCATTGTTTTGCTTTTCTTTGTATACCGAGTTCTCGTGGACCATAAGAGTTACGTAAACAGCTGAGTTACAGAAAATATTTATTCGCAATATACTCGTTGCTTGATTCAAAGAACTAAATGGAACGACGTCGAATATTTATAATTAATGATTACAAAGAGAAATTATTTCTGATATTGAGTGAGAGATTGAATCTTACGTTTTCTTAAGGTATATAGCTTGATTCTGAATACACGTTTAACCTTGTCACAAATCGCCTCGCGGTGTATCACCTATGAAAACATCACTTAGTAGTTGCAACCTATCTTTTATATAACATCCCATCCAACTTGTTAGCGGTTAAAAAAAAATGCACAAATAGCATTTATCATATTAATTCTATTTTTATTGTACAGAAAATTCTTTTCGTTTGCGTTACATGCTAATTCTGTAAAGTAAATTAATAAACATAGTTCGTGATAAAGTTTTGTGGAATGAATATTTGGAAAATGTTAACTTGTGTTAAAAAATATCGTATTAATATCTTATCTGCGTACAATAATATAATACTTAAATCTATAAAATAAAAAAGTTATTTATGGGATGGACTAAATGGTATCTACTAAAAGCGAAATATATGATCTACTTTTGAACCGATAGCTGAAATAGCTTAAATATTTCTATTCTAAAAATTTTGAGATATCTTCATAGCAATGGAAAAAAATTTGTTCAATGATTCAGCCAATACTATTATAGAGTATTAGTCATCTTCTACAAAATTCATTTTAAATAATCTGAATATGATTTTTTTCCGAAAAATTGTATTTTTTAATCCAAAATTTTGATTTAATGTTTGTCGAAGAAGAAAAATAATATCACTAACCAAATGATTAAAAAGTTTTTTGCCCTAACTATGAAGATATCTCAACATTTTTAGAATAAGGGATCTCAAAATTCTAAGGTATAGTGCCAAAACTAAAGTCACGTTTCGTTTCAGTGGGCCAAAATATACATGGAAATATCATAGTTTAATACATGTAATAGAATCTCTACAGTAAAAAGAATATACAAAATCATGAACGATATATCATGGTTGAAATATTTACATGGATGTAGAAAATAAGTAGATTGCACAAAAATTTCGGCATTACAATAAGCTTATAGTTTTTAATCTCTATTTGAATTTTTACTTTAAGAAGCAATAGTTATGCAAATCTTAAAGTTAAAGTAAAAAAAATCTCCTACAACTGAATTTTCTAGTTAGATATGTATTTATACCTAGAATTCATAAAGAAGCTATATTCAAAGAAAGAAAATCACTTTTTGAGACCCGTATACCGGAATCACTGGTATCTGAACAATGATAATAGCTTAGCACAGGAATGGCACTGCGCAATAAATCTCATCATATTATGCAATATGTAATCGATCAATATGAAAAAAAATCTGTTTCATTACAGCGCCACTTTCATCATGGCACTGATAGTGACGATCAGTTATTCGGTAAACCACCCCGACATCGTTCCCTCCGAAAACCTTCCCGAAAATCCAACCATCACACCACCGAATAACGAGACGCCGCTGCCACCGACGATTCAAGCTACAGCGCAGACCTCGCCGAAATCCCCCAGTCCGTCTATCCCAACGTTGCAGCGAGGTGAACCACCGCTGCAGAAATCCTCAGCGCCGGAGCTCCTAAGCGCGGACGAGGTGAAGCTGGCTGTGAGCGCAGGCAACGAGGCGATAGCCGCCCGCCGTCTTGCCGACTCCGTGACGAAGCCACTGCCGTCGCCTTCACCTGGCTCGCGGCACCAGTACGCCGTGAAGACGAGCCTGCGCGCCGACCGCGTTGCCCTGGCCGGTGTTGCAGAAATTGCTGCCACGAAGAAAATCGAGAGCGCACGCTCGTTCATGGGCAAGCCCACGAGTTTCGGCAGCTTCATCAACGGCGGCTGGGCGACCGGAGGCGACGCCTGCACCCGGACCTTGGACGTCCAGTGCCCGGTCTACGCGGCCAAGTACAGGCGCCTTGACGGCTCCTGCAACCATCCCGAGCAGCTCGGCATGGCGTACTCGCCGTACAGGCGCAGCCTGCCGCCGGATTACGCCGACGGAATCAATGCGCCCCGAGTTGGCAAGTTCGGTAATCCTTTGCCCTCGGCTCGAGAAGTTAGCCTCAAGGTAAGGCCGCCCGCTGGAGGCTTGTCATTAGTTACTTTTAAATCTACCCGCGCTGAGATGCACTGTTATAATACCTTAATGCAACTTTGAATTACAATATCCAAACTCTTGGAGGTGGCACTTTGAGTGGCCGTGTAGAGTAGTATATATAGTAGTATATGTTCTCTTTAAAGATGTAACATATTTGATTTCCTATAATAGGAGTGTATATATCTATATAAGTAGATGTTCCAACGTGTTCTGGTATATTATGCCATTTTTTATAATATAGAACAATTATTATAGTTAATTGATGGCTTTTGTAAATTTAGACGTCAAAATAAAATGTAATTTGAAGAAAATCATGCTTTCTAAAAATGAAGTCGTTCATTTCTGCGAATAAATGAAAATTCTTCAAATACCTTAGTGAATATTCACGTATTGAAACTGAGTAATAAATGAATAATCACTGGAGAATTTATCGAATTTTGCATTTGTCTGCACCATTAAGCACCTTATTCATTTTTAGAGAGGGTTGTAAATAAGTTTGAACAAGAATATGTTTGTAAAAATCGTAAAATATAGAAAAGAAAGAGTTCAAAATGTTTCCGGCACCGAGGACCGCGTACGTACCTTTGATCTTCGACAGCCGTTCCAGGCGCAGATTGAAAAAAAAACGACAAATAAAGAGCCGCAAGGAGCGCTGATGAATAAAATATTTCAGGTGCACCCGCCGTCGCCTAGCACGAATCCCTCGTTCACGGTGATGCTGGCGGTGTTCGGCCAGTTCCTCGACCACGACATGACGGCTACGGCGATCAGCCGCGGCACGAACGGTAGCTCGTTATCCTGCTGTCCGCCGAGCGGTGGGCATCCGGAGTGCTTCGCCGTCAAAGTCGGACCTGGCGATCCGGTCTACGACGTGGCCGGCAGCTCGTGCATGGAATTCGTCAGATCTGCTCCCGCGGCCCAATGCAAGATCGGACCACGCCAGCAGCTGAATCAGGTGAGAGAGAGAGAGAGAGAGAAAGCATCCTTTGTGCGCTTACAGTCTCGGTCCTTTGTCTTTATATCGGAAGTGGCACGCGCGCAAAATCGATGGGCCGTGCGAGCCTTTGGAAAAGACTGTATCGAGTGACCGATTGCTCGCTCTAGCGTCTAGGTGTGTGTCTTTTCGCACTTTGTGAAGACTGGCCCGCAAATGTGTCGCTTGTTATAGCTGCTTTTTGTTCGAGGTGTGACCAATTGAACAAGCTGGCCTCGACTTTTCGTGTATAATTTTTTCTATTGATATACGTGAGTTTCTTTGTTTATTTGAGAAAGTCAATAATTAATTTATTATTTTTAAGATTTCTAAGCTATTAAATGTTTGTAATGAAATTTAGAATACGAAGGTTCAAAGTTAAAGTTTAGATTAAAAACTAAAAATATGTAATTGTTATAAAAAAATTAAATTAGTATACTTTATTTCATTTTTTGTATCTTATTTTTTTCTCGCGTTTAAAATTACGAAAACTTAAAAACAAATAAAAAATATGGTTAAAACCGTTTGGCATTTTTTTCTTTCATCATTATTCAGACTGATAAATTGAATTTTGGCACAAATATTTTTAATTATACCATAATTTATAATGTATTTATTTTCATAATATCTTTCAGGATGATTATATGCTGTAATTTTTTTGATTACCTTATTCTTTTAAAATTAGTTACGAAGCGTTACAAGTTGTACAAATAATTAGTTTAATAATATTGA
>JAYJLV010090929.1:0-13114 GCA_036873485.1 Torymus texanus | reverse complement strand
TGTGGCAATATTTCAGTAATCTTTCCTTGAAATATTTCATGAAATGTTTTTTTGTAATATTTCGTGCTATGTGGGAACTGCGGGGACATCTTGCAAAATAATGGTTTGAGATTTTTTTGTGAAGTATATATATATATATGTTGATGCGTATATCAGAAAAATTTACATCGTTAAATTCAAATATATAAGTAATAAAGCTATTCGAAAGACCTATAAAATTATCGCTCCTTTACGTGTAACATATAATTGTCAATATAGTAACGATGCCAGTAAGCCTGATTATCTACTCCAAACAATAATAAACCATCACAAAGCGCTGAAAAAGTACGACGCGCTCCCCTTTATTATAGCTACACGCTACACCTATGTAATCCCATCTAAATTCCACAACGTAAAAACCTATTCATCTCTGTAAAAACATTTCCCATCGAACCTTGCGCTTATAGCGTTTCTTAGAACCCCGCGCGTTCGCTCGCTATCATTCTGTTTACGCGTCCACCGTGCTGTCGTTGTTGTTGTTGTTTTGAAGGAGAGACGCCCACGCACGCGCAGAGACGCGGACGCTCGCGAGCGCATCATCATCATCTGCGTTTGGACTTTCCCGAACAAAGATGGCGTCGTGCTATCAGCTGATCGTCTGCATGCAGGTGCGAGAAGGAGGAGACGTCAAAAGTTGTTTCCGCGCGTGCGGCGGTCTGGGAAAGCGAGGATTATTTCGAAGCAGATTTTTCGGATTTGCGTAAGAATCGCGACGATAGTAGTGATTTCGATAAGGAGGAAGGGAAGTGCATGGGTGTAGGTGGTTGATAAGTGGTTTTGTAAGAGGGAAAATGGAGACATTACGGTGGTTCTTGTAGTTGAGGATGTTTGTAAGTGATTAGGAGATTTGTGAAAGTTTTTGCGAGATTTTTAGGTATTTTGAACTGATTTGAGAGAAATGTTTTGTACAATTGAAACAATTGATATTTACAAAGGTTTTTTAAATTTCTCTGCAAAAAATTAACAAAACCACTTACACCCGCGCACTTCCGGAGTCCCGCGTAGGTTACTTTCAAACGTTCAGGATCTGTACAAAACTTTCTATTTCCGTCAGGTTGAAGAAGACCAGGACGACAACATGGCCTGGCTGTCGGGCCTGGCGGGTAAGGCCGAGGAGGTGCTGAACAACATCGACCGGAGCACAGCTGCAGTGCTGAAGAAGGACGAGTTGCGACGCGACTTCGATGACTCATCTGGTTTGCTGGAGGTCAGGTCGCTACCGCCCCACGGCAACGGTCTCACCGTCGAGGAGTTTTTGCGTAATGAGGCAAAGTGAGGAGAATTTTTTTTTATGTATATACAGTGGTTTTCTTGTATTAGTTTAAAAGGATATTTAATGAGTAAAAAGGGTATTTAAATTTCTTTTTAATTTATAGTAATCTAATATGGCTATCTTACAATGATTAAATATTTACATTTGGAGTTGTATTTTAAGTGCTAATGAAATGCATTGCGTTTGAATGTCCAACAGATACTCAGATTCAAAAGCGCACATAGAGAGGAAGTCTCCCTTTTCAAATAAAATGGCAGTATCAGCACCGACTACGCCTGCACACGGGGACAGATCGTTGAACTTGCAGTCTGAGTCTCGCGCTTGGCTTGATAAAGCATCCCTAAGTTCTGATAAAAAACAGAATTTATTAGACGTTCCTAGTAGTAACCAATATAGTGATATGGAATTTAATGATTCCAATGTAGTTTACAAAGTGATAGATGAAAGCACAAATGCAAGTGAAGATTTAAATCCACTTGAAAATGTAAATGGTAAGAGTGATAATGAATTTGGAAATATTTGAATAGGAAAGCTTTATATATTTTTGTTTTTCATTTTATAAATATTTTTTTAGATACCACTGAAATAACAAACTCTACACTACCCAAAAAAGAAAGTGTGAAAGCAGTGGATAAAGAACAACAGCTTCGATTAGAATACCAAAAAGAAATTGATAATCTTCGTGATAGAATAAGTAATTATAATTCTGAAAAAACCCGTTTTATAAGAGAAATTTCTGATCTTCACTCAACATTAGAAAAAACCAGATCTGAATTGAATTCTGTGGAATCTGAACTGGAGCAACATAGAGCTAGAGCCTTGAAGACGTTGCAAGAAAGAGATAAACTTATTGCAGAATTAAGGAATAATTCTGGAACAGAATTAGATGATACAAGTGTTTTGGTTGAGCTAAATCAACTGAGGTAAAATATTTCTATTCAGAAGTAATAAAACTAATTTATATTTTTTAATTTTTCAAATATTTAAAAAATTTGTTTATTGTAGGCAAGAACGTGAAGTTTTAAGAGAAGAAAATCGACAAGTTAGAGAAAAGCTTCGTCTTGCTCGGCAAGAATCAATAGATGCAGACCTTAATGCTGAAAAAGTTAGGCAAAGAGCCATGGAGGCTAGTATACAAGCACGAGAAACTGTTGCCAATGAAAGAAGAAAAAGATTAGAGATAGAAGAAGAAGCTAAACTTCGAAGTGAGGTATACTATTACAAAACTAATGCTTGCTTTGACAAACATTTTCAATAAAAAGAATTTCTTCAATCTATATTTATTTCCTTTTTAGGAGGTAAGATCATTACGAGAGGAGTTGTCCCTTCGGCACAATACATTTTCAGCAAAGCTTCAGAAACAAGAATCTGAAATTTCAAAACTAAGGTCACAACTTTCAGCAGCAGCAACACCTAATTCAGAAGTTGAAACACGTTTAGCTAGTTTAACCAGAACTTTAGTATTAAAACAACAAGAACTTGAACATTTAACAACAGATAGAAATGCATTGAGATTACAACTTGAAAAGTTAGAGGTATTAAATACATTTTATAATGTAAAATTCAGAATATTACATACATTTTAGCAGTTGGAAATATTTTAAATATTAATTTATTTATGTAATATTTTAGCATGAATATCAAAATTGGAGGAAAAATATGCCTTATAATGGCAATGACACTGATGATGCCAAAGCATTACTGCCAAGTTTCCTAATGGAAAGTCCATTTGACACTGGTGTAGCAAGGCGAGTGAAAAGAGCTTATTCATCATTAGACTCTGTGGGAGTAAGAATTGGAGTATTTTTACGGCGTTATCCTTTAGCAAGAATTTTTATACTAATTTACATAGTAAGTTCAAATTTTTATTTAGTTCTAATTAAGATAACACTTATTAAATGTTATTTTTTTTTGCAGGCTTTGCTTCAATTTTGGGTCCTAATTGTACTTCTTTCACAATCTCCAGAAGCCCGCTAGATTTATACAAATATTAATATTATACTGTAATTAATTCGTTAAAACTTTTTTATTTGTTGTATATAAAAATTGTACATACATATAAGATATAAAAAGTTGATACTCTAAAGTTATTGGTTATATATTCATATAGAATAAAAAGTGTTTTTTAAAAAGTCTTATGCATTATGCAAATAATTACCTTTTCCTAAATGTTTTTTGCGTCTCATCCATTATTCAATAAGACGATGTTGCATGTTGCCGATACGAAAATTACTGACTATAAATTTACGAAAAAAAGTTTCACCGGTAGATACTTATGTGTAAATGCTAACACAGCCAATAGCCATGCACACCTAATATGTGTACAAATGAATACATTATTTGTTTGCGCGCGCACGACGATGTCAAGGTTATGCCGCATTCTCAATGCTTGCAGGTTATGTTAGTCTGTTTGACGCACGAGTGACGGCACGAATGATTTGCCGTGCTGATACTTAGTTTGAACCTTTTATCTTTCGGCTTGATGAATCTTTAGTAGGTGATAACAAAATAAAAAGCAATTACTGCTTTTATTAATAACTTTTTGAGGTTAGTAGATAATCTTTTGAACTTTTTATGTAAAATATAGAATTTTTTTGGTATAAATGCGTATAATCGTTTATTGATTTTTCAGATGTTTTGCAATAATGCGAGAATTATCTATCACTAAAACAACTTTTCGGAATCATGATGGAAAATGTTAACACATAGAAGTTGATGCAATAAATTTTTTAATATTATATCATGAATATTTGAACCATGTTTACACGAGTGAAAAACTTTTTTTATAACCATAGGCGTAAATTCCTTTTTAGTGGAGTATTCTTTGGTACTCTATTTATATTAGCAAGATATGCAAGGAGTAAACTTCGGGAATGGCAGGAGAAAGAAGTGAACGAACTACTTGAAAGAAGTCGAAGAAGACAACATTTTGAAAGCACAGAAAGAACATGCGATCAGACTGCATTGATGCTCTCTGGAAATTTAAGGACTGCGGTTACAAAGTATCTTGATTGTGAAAAGATAGTGAATGATCTTCGATATGGTACTGCAGAAAAAATTTCTTCATGGAATAAATTGAAAATTATTGCTATTTCGAGAACAGCAACTATAGTATATTCTTATACAATGCTTGTAATTACTTTAAGAATACAATTGAATGTTCTTGGTGGCAGTATGTTGAAAGACTCAAAAATTTCTGATAACTCTCCTCAAAGTACAGATAAGGTGGACGACAGAATGAAAGAAAAATACTTAGCAATGTGTGGATATTTAATGACAGATGGAGTACAAAATCTTTCATTATTATTACAAAGAAAAGTTGAAGAAATCACAGCTAGTTATTCTCTTGGAGATAAACTACATCTTCGTGATGTACAACATATTTACTGGGCAATTACATCTACAGTATCATCTGCCGAAGAACATGATCCAGTGAAAAATTTGTCCGATTATATTATTGGTCCAGATTTCATAAAAAGTAACCAAATAGATAAACCACTTGCAAAACTTCTTGATCAAACTCTTGATCTTTTAGAAAGTCAAGAAGTTCAAGATTTAATGCAAACAAATTTAAGAAGTGGATTTGCCCTCCTGATTGATAGAATATCAGAGTATTTCAATGAAAATAGTAAGAGTGATGGTGAAACTTCAAAGGATGATACATTCGTGAATTTGAATGCAGTGACAATGCCAATGGCTAAAATAATTCCTATATTAAATGGACAGGTGCCAGAGAATCAAACATCCGGTGATCTACCATCTGATTGGTTGCAAAGACTGTTACTGAGTGAAGAGCTTAAAGCTTTGGGAGCAAATATTTACGAAGCTTTTAGTTACTGAAGTTTGTATGTTTTTTTTTTTGTTTTGTTAGTGAAGTCTATATTTCTGGAAATAGTCAAAAAACAAATAATTTTTGTTACTTAATGGTAAGGGCATGGAACATTTCATACGGTGTGCATGTGCATTTCGTATACTGTTAAAAGTAATTTTTAATATAAAAAGTATACAATAAAAAAAGTTATGAGACTTTATGTAACTTTCTTTTTTCTTCTGAATTTCTACTACCGTTATACATATTTCCTATGACTAATTTTATAGTTTATAACATCAAACCTAAAAAAGAATACTTTGTTATTTAGGAAGAACAACATTTCATACAAATAATTGGAATGAAAGGGTAACACTGTTTTTAGATATTTTGTTTATTTACAAAATAATGATATAAAATATACATTATTAATATTATATAAAAGTAGAGTGAGTAACTGCTTATAATTACAACCTATTCACTGATAGAAATTCATGTCTTTTTAAGCTGTGTGCAGCCGTCAGCGCCAAATTAAAAAGACATAATTTCGGTTTATCTTCTGTTACGATATCCCCAAAAAGTCAGTCTAAACGAAAGAACTTGGACACTTGTTTTCCGCAAAATTTCCAAAAAGTCACCCCAATCTTCAGTGTCGAAATTCTCCCGTTCGTATGTATATTACTTAAGATAATTTTTACAAAAAATACTTTGTCTTCATAACAAAAGTTTATCATAGAAATTCGTTCGGTCTTCTTCTCTCTGGCTTTTATTTTTTGTTATTGCAACAAAATACGAATACTGGACACTCGCTGGAACGTCGCGTTCGATCCGTTCGAGCTCTGTTCAATTTCGACGAAGAGACGTTAGGAGTCGAGAGCCGCGAATTTACAGTTCCGGGCTTGGATTGCTTCGACGAACGTAGCGGTTGAAGTAGTCGGGACGCCAGCATTTGCAACTGCCCGGTACCAGGAACCAGTCGTAGTATAGTCGGACCTGGAGAAAGTATACAATTAGCATAATGCCGACTCATTTGATTCCGTTTTTTTTCAAACAGCTATTTAAATGTACATAATTTTTCAATATCAATTCGTTGGTCGCACTTTTATAATTTATAATTGTCAATAAGTTATACAGGCACGTTTTAAAATTATGTATATTGGAAAAAGTGTATGCACATAAAATTATTCCACAATTAATTTAATCATAGATGTAAAATATTTTTTGAGATTCTAATAAATAAATGATTATCAAAATTAAAAAATTAATAAAAAGAACAAAAAATATTCGAAATTATTCTTATAACCTAAAGTATTTTATAATAAATATTACATCACAATATATAAGTATTTTATAAAATGATAATTGAATAATATTGGCTGATGATAAACGATATTATGAAAGTGCTTCGGTCGATATAAAAATTTAAAAGTTTTCCTCCTCGAAGTTTATTACCGATTGAACAAAGTACATGCATGATTCTAATTTCAGACTAAATTACAGATCCCTATACAACTTTAATTAAGCAAACTTTAAAAAAAAAACCCTTATAATAATGAAATTCTCACAGCAGCCGCATACATTATTTTTATACAACACTGAATCTTCCCAATAACTTGAAATCAATATTTCATCTGAAAACTCACCTGGAAGCATCCCATATCATCCACCCCATCGCAATGATGACCTTGAGACGATCCTCCTCCAGTAGACGATCCACCGCCCAGATTGCTACCACT
This sequence comes from Torymus texanus, assembly GCA_036873485.1. Lineage (NCBI taxonomy): Eukaryota > Metazoa > Arthropoda > Insecta > Hymenoptera > Torymidae > Torymus > Torymus texanus. The sequence continues at coordinate 6,258 of JAYJLV010090929.1, read as the reverse complement.
GCTGCCACCACTACTACGACCTTCGCTTTCGCCTGCCCGTTTTTGCAAGTACTGCTGGTAGTTCTGGAAGTCGTGGACGGGTGGTGGGGAACCGGCGACAGGTTCCCGTGGTCCAGGTAAACGGCCGTGTTGCGTCTCCTCGAGGAAGGTATCCGGGTAGAAGATCTCGGCGACGAGTAGGCTCGTCCAGCGAGGTGATGAGAGACAACCGCCGTCAAGGTAGTGGCAGCGCGATTGCCTATGTGTAATTTTAAAGTAAGTATAAATAGTTGCAGTTATTCCGTAGGTACACTGAGAGAAATAATATAATAAAAATTACTATAATGCATAGTAACGCTGTAACATACTTGAAAACTCAAAAAAATTACTATATTTTATAGTAAGAATTGCCATGTACATGCAAATTTTTATTATGTTTATAGCAATTTTTACTATATATAAAATACAGTAATTTTTTTGATTTTTCAAGTATGTCACAGCGTTACTATGCATTATAGTAATTTTTATTATATCATTTCTCTCAGTATATAATATTTCGTATAATATTCGTGGATAAAAGGAATTACTTTGGATTATTTTCATTATAATTTAATAAAGTGTGATTGTTTTGACAATGGAACAATAATGTAACCATCATTTTAAATCGTTCTAGTTTTGAATTGCTGTTATGTAGAGGTAATATCTTTCGATCACGTTAAACTTTGCTTATTTATACCGGTATATAACACAGAAAATTCAACAGTTATACGATCACTACTGTATAACCATTTGCATATCAATGCTCACGCACAATAACAAGCACATATGTATACCTTATGTCCCCAATTTGAATACAATACCCAATAAACAGTCCAGAAATACCATGCAATTCCTCATATACCTATATATATATATATATATACTTACATGCATCGCGTCACTTCGATGGTCTGAGTGAAGTAACCCTCGTATGGTATTTGCACGACGTAGCGCCAGACGCCCTGGTAGTTTTTAGCGAACACCGGCGTCGCGTATTCAACTTTAGCTGGGCAAGGTGTAGGCGGACCCGTGTACTCGCTCTTCTCGGCGGTGGTGGGTGTACGCTGACGGTATTCCAGGTTTGTTGCACCGGGTGGTGGTTCGTCACGGCGTTCTGCTGCGGCAGTAGTTAGGGGTTCGCCCTGGATTGCTTTGTAGAGCATGCATACGCTGTGGATGTTGAAAAGATTAATTTTTTAATTGAATTTTATTATTTTTTTTTATATTATATAGAAAACGTTAACATATCCTGATAAGCTTATTTGCTATAGAGTAAATCAATGATAAAATGGTTGATTTAATTAAGAAAAAGTATAATATTTATTAAATGACTATAAAATTAATGATAACTATTGTATTGATATAATTTTTATCCATCTTCCTTCTAACAAATCACTCTCATGATATAACATGATTATGTTTGTCGGGTGAATCATATCGATAATTTGATCTTAGATCGCAAATCGTATTACTCTAATAATACGATATTTATATTTCTCAGATCCATCAATATACTCTCGTTAGTTATTTTTGTTATTATTTTATACAATGTCGTTTAGCGCTTAACAAATCAACTAATTTTATAGATTACATGAAAGAATCACTTGAATTATTCAAATAAAATAACTATCGATAAATATAGGGTTGCTAGAACTACCGACTAAAAAACTCATGGCAAAATTAAGCTTTATATTATTAACAAAAATAAAATTATAAACATTTAAGTAATTACACTGATAATGTAGGTTGAAAGAAAGCTATGTACTTACACACCACCTCCATTCTCACAGAACTTCCTGCCACTGCGGGACATATCACCGACATCTTCCTCGTCTTCTGTCGCCCTCTTTTTCCTCAGACTGCGTTTCTGATCGGTATCAACTCTGAAAATTCATTTTCAATTACATTCCTCCCACGGTACTCAAACAATTAAATTACATAAAGTATTATCAAAAAAAACTTACGAATTTTGAGAGAACGGCTGAACCTTTGCAACCTTCGGCAACGAATCGTCGGCCTTCAGAATCGGCAGCGCTTTGCTCAGAAACTTAAGCGTGTGGTTTCTTATCAGCTCACTATATAAACAAACCACAATTAATCTTTCTAATTATTACACACATAAAAATAAAAATACACTTATCCTTACAATGGATACGACGAACCGCCAAAAGTCTGTTTCATCGGGTTCCTCGGTATGTATCCCTTATTTAAGTCCCCACAGATGTTGTGTATCGATACGAACCCCTTGCCCTGCTTTCCCGTATCTACAAACACAAGCGCCGTTTTAGTAATTATCTCCGCTTTCTAACGCTTCTCTATACACTATACTATTCCTCATCATTATCACAAACAATATACTTCACTTACCATGACACTCCTTGTCGCTGTCAATGTAGGGCGGTGGCCGGACCTTTGGCGGTTCCGCGTTCGGTGACTCGACAAATGCGTAGTAACCTTCAGGCGGTTCATCCGGTAACGTATTCTTGTCAGCGCTGTTGTTACCTTTGTCCTCTGCGAAACAGGACGCGCATAGCAGTATCATCTGGAATGCACATTGTAGATGGATGTTAATTTTGGAATGAAAGTCTTAGGATTTGGGTTGAGAAAATGATATTTTTAGCTTTGTGGGGTTTTGAATTTATGCCGTTGTTAAAGTGGATTGGTAGGAGGATAAAAATAATTTTTATTGTAAAGTCGTTTCTGTAAAAGCTCATTAACTTGGGGTACTTATATACTTAATAGATATGTCAGATTTATTATGCTTTTTGATCTGCAAATTCGGTTGTAAAGATAATCGTAAAGAGCAATGTTATTGTTGTTTTATCGAAGGCTCAATGATATGTATACTAAAATTTAATGTTCTGTACATAATAATAATATTCATATTATCTACCATTCATATTGTGTTTGAATAAGCCCGTAAAGATTTTTTTATGTATAAGTTAATGAATGTCTCACACCTTTTTAGGGTGTTAACGACAAGAGGACAATATTTACAGTGATACAATCGAGTACACATATTTATCTGTATCTGTTAGTTTTTATAGCGTCTTTGTTCAGCTTTTGCAAAAGAAAAATGCAGTAAGCATTTTCTTTTAATTTCGGATCAATATAACAATTGAAACTTAAACGTTCAAACATCTTCGTCTTGAATTCGAAACACAATCGTAAAATTACCACCGCCTTCACCTCAATTCACTCAGCTTAAAGACAGTACTAATCTTTTACGATTCATTGAAAAAAAAAATTAGAACAACAGACAAATGAAGCCTATAATAACTTTCATCAACTCTAAATATCCTGCTACTACACTTATATCCCATTATACCGATTATTATTAATTCCCTCTTCCTTCAACCTTCTACTTTTTTTTCCCATCCACCTTTAATCCCACATCTTTATTACACTCCTCGCTTCTACATCGGAAACGAAAAGAGGCCGTCCTGATAAAAACCACACGTACTATATATATAATACTATCACAACTACGCTCTTGCACTCTGACGGACCCAATTCCTCATTACGCGCGTCACGCACACATATACACACATAACGAGGATCGATTGGCGCCGTATAGTAGCAAAGCAACACGAAGATATCTCGTGGTAAATATATATATATATACAAGTCCCCGTTAGCGCGCGCGCATCACGCACCGGTACCGCGTTTGGCCTTAACGGTACCTGGTCCATGCTCGCGCGTGAGCAGTAAGGAAGGAGAGTATATAACCGCATGCAGCAAGTTCACTCGCGTGCCGTTCGTTTTTATTATGTATATACGTATACTTTTATTTTCGTTTTTGTTTTTTTTTTTCAGGAAATTTTATTTGGGATGAATTTTTTAGTAGGTGGTTTATATAGGAGGGAGGGTTTATGGAAATGTAAAAAATTTGTTATTGTCGTATATATACGAGAGATTGTTATGACACGACCGAGGGTATGTGGTTGACCTGGAATGCATTGATGTGTATATTTGTTACCTTAATCGAATCTTGTTGCTGTTTATTGGGCGAATTTATACCGCTTATATATACACACACACACACGCGCGCGCGCACACAGGTTAAAATCAAATATTCACGTATAATTTCCGGATATTCCATATATACCTATTCTTTCGAAAAAAAAAAAAAACTTTCTTTCGGTGAAAAATTAATTATACAGGTATATGGGGTTTCCTACATAACACCCTGAATATTACCCGCATACATACATACATACATACATACACACGCACGTACGTCTACAATATAAGTAGTCACGCTGATCCAACTGGATTTGCAAGTCGGGATTTTCAAGCGCAGTAGACCTACTTCCACCTATAGCCGCGATTAATTCGGTTTACATAAAGTGTGTATACCTTGTACTACCACCTCGTTTCTATTCTTGTTTCCTGCCGCACGTATTATATGGCAAACGAAAGTTTCCTTTATATATATACATGATCTACCATAGTGAGAGATAATTGGAAGATTCCTCGATCAGTGTGAAGAAAACTTGCATTGGAGAAATTTCCTTAGATAAATTTAAAATGCGTCAGCGTTTAATAGATAGGTGATTTTAAAAATACTCGGTCGCTTGTTTATTTTTACGTTACCGTAATTCATATCCTATTCACGAGATGTATATCTGATGAAGTCTTCAAAAGACAATAATATATATATATATACACGTAACTATGTACTTCCGGATTCTCTCCGAGAGGGACAGATTAGGCGAACCCCTGTGTGTTCTCTGTGTGCTCTCTCTCTCTCTCTCTCTCTCTCTCTCTCTCTCTCTCTCTCGCGTGCTAAGACTTTCTCTGATTTCCGTAACGTTTTACATAATAATCTCGATTGCGGTAATCGACTTCCTACATCTCTATCCCTCTCTGCTGCTGTGCATGTCGTCGTTGTGTGTGTGTGTGTGTGTGTGTGTGTGTATATAGATATATTTCATCCATTCCGCGTCACTCCACGACGAAATTCACATTTAATAGCTTCTTATAAATCGCTATTATATATACACATGATGTGTGTGCCCATCTTTGTACAAAAAATCCCAGGAGTGAATCCAGACGACTATACTCTATACATTATATACGAAATGGTGCAATACATAGATAGAGTTGAAGTTGACATATGTGTATGTGTTGTGGATGACACGTAATTAGGCGCGCACTATATACCTTTTACGTAAGGTTATTCGATAATCTACTTTGTTGCGAGCGCGTCGTGCAACTTGGTTATTGAAAGCGTGTGCGCGCGGTGAGTATGCGCTGGAAGGAAAAAAAAAATTGCGCGCAATGATATGAGGGTTCCGCGTTGTAACGGTATCATGCCGCGCGTACGCGTATATGTGTGAAGTTGAAGGATATAAACTATATGTATATATGTGTGCATTGATTGCTCGTGTGTGTATGTGTGTATCTGTAATGGATATCGAAAATGATTTTTAATTTTAGATAAGTGATGTGTAAATGCACTTATAGGTGGGAATTAGGCTGGTCGTGGGTTGTATACCGCGTATAGCATATGTAACGTATAACGTTTATATAGACGCGGAAATGAGGGTATAACGAGGATAAGATTTTGAATTTTCATTTATATATATGTACACTTCATGGTTCGAGAGGTTTTTTTTTATTCTTTGTGGTTTAGCTTATAATAGTGGTAACATGAGAAGCAGTGTAGGAATTATGCAAGCTGAATGCGCTTATGAATGAGTTGAATTTTCTTCTATATAAGTGGAAAGAGAAAACAGTTGTTATTGATGATGGTTTCTGCGTTCAGTACTCAATTAACTGCTCAATTAGTGTTATTTTCCATTATACATTAAAATATATAACTGCTACCTATTATATAGGTTTGAATATGATAAATACAGTGCCAAATTATAGCGCTTATATATTAACTTCAAATCGAATTGCAAAATTACATAGTATATAGATTTCAAACAAAACCTTTCCCCTCCCCTCTCATCATAACACAAACAAAAATCAATGTATCCAACTGATGTACAAATAAAATCCTGCAACAACTATACTAACAACACACCACCCTAGTTCCCTATATTTCACAAGCCAATCATCAACCGTGTGTACACTCGAAAACCACACCGACATTCCTTACGACGCTATATATATATGTATATACACACACACACACACACACACACACACACACACACATCCATTCACCCCGCTCACGAGCGCGTGCAAGCATCCGTGCACGCGCGCGCGAGCGAACACAGTTTTGCGGAC
>JAYJLV010090918.1:0-39203 GCA_036873485.1 Torymus texanus | reverse complement strand
TTTGGCAGTTATTATACATACACACACACACACACACATATATATATATATATATATATATATATATATATATATATAGCTCATAGGTTAAGTGTCATTTACATTTGAATGACTACCTGTTTTCGTCGCATTGCGGGATAATTATGGATTTAAACGGCTCGATTACAAGCGTGTAAATGGAATTTTAAATACTTTTTATTTTCATCTCACGTATGCTAGTATATAATTACAAAATCTGTTGCGATCACATTTACCTACAATTACATAATTTCCATATCATCACGTGTGAAAATTTTCTCATCGCAAAATGTTTTATTAAGAGACTATCAATTAATTCTCACCTCGTAAAATTCGTCTGAAATTGAGGATTCCTGTTAAACCAAATAGTATCATATTCACATTACACTATACGTGTGAGAAAACTCCCAAACTTCACGTGCGCTTTCAAATGCAAGAACACAAAGAAGACATTTGTAAACGCGCGATACGTCCAATGAGATTTTCCGCAAACGCCCATACTGAATGGGAAAAATAAAACTTTTCAACTGCACTACTACACAAAGACATCACATTTCTCAGTTTGCAAACTATACTAATGTACCCGTCTCTGCTTTCCCATTCACATCTAAAAACGAATATCTGGCTGCTTTGCCTATATACATCCACACAGATACAGCCAAGCAAACGACAATACCATGAAGACGTCGTTCCAGTCGAGCGATCGGCGCCTGAATGCGTATTTACGTAACTCCGATACACACGTGATTTTTTTAGCACTATACTTGGCCTCTATAGCATTTAATCTCGTGGGCCCATCGCGGCATTATAATTCGTCGTGCGCGAGGAAGCTAAGCTCACCTAAACGTTTATATACACACATATATACAGTGTATCCGGCCTAGAACTGTATTCTCAAAAAATGTAGATCGGTAGCCTTGATACGATATAGACCCAATAGTGCGCGAGCCTCGCGTAAAAATTGTCCTCCCAAGTACCTGCGCGCGAGTTCAAAGACTCGGAAGATCTCTTTCATACAAAGTGTGTTTTCTCTCGCGCTATGCGAGGCTTATAAACGCGCTTTCACCAAGTGCGCAGCCTGCGAAATGAGATGTATATACATATATAGTGGCAATGACGAGTGAGATATCGCAGCGTTTCGAGTAGCGCTTGAGTGTATTAGTTATCTCTGCGAGAGAAGAGCGTGCGTAATGGCTTTTAGAGCATTCAGCACGGAAGCGTTTGCACAATGGGGTAGTAGCTGGTGGTGAAAAGATCGCGATTAGCTATTCGGCTGTGAGCTGCAATTTGAGTAAGCTTATTTGTTAATGCTTTTAGCTATGATTATAATGGTTGCTCTATGTACCTGAAAGATTCTTTCATTTAAAAAGACCATTTTTGTCCATAAATGACGTATATCTAAAGGACATTTTTGTTACTGAATAACTAATCGCTGTTGATTTATTTTATAACTTTATTGCAATGATTATTTCGATTATATAAAAACGTTTGTTGTGGCTATTTTTGCAGCTTAAAAATTAAATTATAGTTATAGTTATAAATGAACAGATACTTATACTTGACATAACATTGAAAAACGGATGCTGACTTAAGGGTCCTTACACCGCAAAACTTACAATGGCAAAAATCACGATAATATATCGCTGCAATTAAACTACAACATCTAAACCCCGTGTAAGAAACGTATTCTTCCGAATCGCCAGTAAAAAGTTACAACTAAAAACAAAAATATCTTCCATTAATTGAACCAATTAAATCGTAAAAAATCGTCTCCCAAACCCACGACAGCCTACACAATTCTACCAACGACGACCTCAGCCAGAAAGAATATAAGCACACACTCTCTCCTCGCGTTTTAACAAAGATGTTGCCAAAGAAGCAAAAAATGCCAGTAGAGAACGAGAGAACGGGGAAGTAAAAAATAACTGCCCCTCGCGTTCGTATTAATCCTGACCAGGAGACGCCCCGCGCAGCGCGTCAAGAATCTTCTCCTCCTACGTATACACGCCCGCGTACACGCGTACAACTGCTTATTTGCCTAAATTAAGTAGACGAAACGTCTCTGTCCTCTCTCTCTCTCTCTCTCTCTTTCCTCCCGTTGTAAAAGCGGATAAGACGATCCCAATAAGACGAGAGAGAGAAAGGAGAGAAAAGAAGCCTGAAAGCGAACAAGAAGGCGAGCGTATGCGCGCGCGCGGAAAGAAAAAGAGAACGGGCCATAAAGAAAGAAGGAACAAGCGCGCGAGTGTGGGAGTAGTAGGGATGAAAAGTTCGAAGAGCGCACGCGCGCGCACGCACGAGGCACGCGCGCTTATACCAGCGCACAATGGGGCCGGTGGGCCCCCCGGTGGGTCTCGCGAACACCGCAGACTCAGCCACCAGAGGGCCATAGCTTATCTCAACTCGAGATCTTTCTCTCTTTCTCTCTCTCTCTCTCTTCGAGAGACTCTCCTCGGGCCCTGTTAGCGGCCGTATCGCGGTGGGCCATCGGAGATCGGTTGGTACGATAACGGGTCTCTTTCATCGCCCTTGAGTATGTGTATGTGAGAGAGACGGAAGGAGGAGAAGAAGCGGAGGAGGATTACCGAGCAGCTGGTCGTGTGACCTCCTCTCTCTCTCTCTTGCCTCGTCGTCTTTGCTCTCCAAAACTCGCTCGAATTCGCGCGGAGAGACACTCCCACGACCGCGAGAGACATTATAACGTCTTCCTTGCGGACTGCCGTGTGCGTTGTGTAGGTGTATTATTGGGATGAGAATGTGTTTTGCGACTGGATATATATATATATATATATATATATATATATGTGTATATAGAGGATTTGCCTGGTATTTATGGGTAGTCGAGACTCGCAGCTGCGGAGGAGAAGGAGGTGCGGCTGGTCGTCCGGTGTGCCGACGACTATATGTCGCCTGCAGTTTCTGTAATTGGTTTTTGTTTTGGGGTAGAGGTGGCGAATGGAGGTGTGCTGTTGTTGTTTTTGATATTGGAAAATGCCGGGTTTATAGAGACATCGGGACGCGATCTTGTTTGCTTGGGGAACTGAATTTCGTGGGATATTGGGAGTGTCGCGTTTATTGTTGGAGGATGTTGGACTGTTGTTAGAGGCCTTTATTTTTAATAGTATTTTAAAAACAGATTCTATACGAAATTGAAGAATTTTCATTTAATTTTTAATCATACTTTAATGAAATTTTGATGTAAAAATGTGTGATAAAAACCTATAGAAATTTATTGAAAAATAATTTAATAAAGAGCTTTCAAAGCGGAAAGATATCGATATTTGACAACACAAGAAATATCATAAAAAATTATATTGCCGTATAAAATATAAAGCTTAATTTTCCGTCGAAAGAATACCTCGTAAAAATCATAAAGAATCAATCAAACATTTGTTGACTTTAAAATGTATACGTAAGGTGATTCTGATTTGGGGTATATATCATAAATTTTTATCATTTTTCATACCTTTGTAACATCATTTAAAAACATTTTATTAATACTTTGCAGTCAGTAAAAGATTTTCTACGACTCACTAATCCTTGGATTTTTTGTACACTAAAATAACTCAATTATAATTAATTGACAAAATCCCAACGTTTGTAGAAACCAAACCAACCATCTATCAACACTTTCTGCCATACAAATCATTCGATTTCCTATATATCCAGTAAAGCCGCTTAAAATACCAATACGAACCGACTCCGCATTGATTTCCCCCTGCGTATTTCTGCATCTTCGAAAAGCCTCGTTCCTCACCTCCTTCGTACCTTTGCGATCGAATAATTCTGCATCAGAATTTAAGATAGACGCGTCGTCGGAGCCCAAACTCGAGGCTATATATTTATTTCCTTTGGATTGTCGTAAACCCATCAATGCACGCGCGCTCGCACCGCACGTGCGCGCATTTTTATACATTCCCGCGTCATACATACGCTTCGACCTTCCTATATACACGAGAAAAAGGTAGAGAGAAAGAGAAAGAGAGGGAGTTCGTTCATCCCGTATACGTTCGAGATCTGCCGATCGTTGAAGAGATTGTAATTCAAGATCGATCGACGTGTGTGCGCGCGCCGAGGGGGAGAAAAATCGCAATCCGACTGCGCGGATTTACCATATATATACACCGCCTTGCGCGGCCAGCACAACAATCGACAGGCAAGAGCACCTGCGCAATTGGAATGTCGTGACGGTGTGTATGTGTATGGAGGTACGGTGGAGATATATGTATATATAAGTATAGATCCTTGAATTGTGCGATGTAACGAAATTAATTGATCGTGTTAATCGATACTTTGCGTTGTTGAGAGACGGCTGTATGCTCCAGTGTTGAGTATATATACACTGGCTGTTCGGGACGCAAGATCTAAACATTGACGAGGCGAATGAATTTATTGAAAGATGTGAATTGTTGTGGCTAAAAAAAATCCCGGCGATCGCTGCGGCCGGCAGTTACAAGAAATCTCGGTTCTGTATACTTGTCAAAATTAAAAATGTCGCTTACATTCTGTAATCAATAAAAAGCTGTAAGCTATTTAACAAGAAAAAAAAGATATACCTACTTATTCACATTGTGTAAACACTGCGCATGCAAATAACATTCAATTTCGCATTGGAAATCAAAGCTAATTACCAGTTTATGTCCACACAACATTACAAAGTCAATAATTCACTCCTTCTTTCCCAATGCAAAATACCACTATGCGCATATCTATACTGACTGCTACTCTATATATATATATATAACATAAATCGCGAAAACTTTCGCTACGCCAATACACCTTTCTTTCTCTCTGGCACACACACATACAGCTTCGGTACTTCTCACACACACACACACTATATCATAATCGATCAATTCGGCCTCTTAAAACAGTGCCGACGACGTCGCGCCGCTCATATTCCTCCGTAATACGCCCTTAATAGCTCGTCATGATTACGTATTCGCGTTTAATCGTAAGGAGCGACTATATACCGGGAGAAAAAAATCCGCGCCTCGTTATCTCGTCGTCTTCGTCGTCGTTGAGGTCTCCGCCTCTCTTTCCCTTCGATAGCCGATCTCTTGCATCCTATATACGCAGGTGCGTGTACTTGCGCGGTCCTTTTACGCGACGTCATCATCAAGATCAACGCTGTGATATTATACATATACAGGTATATACAGCCACGTGAGCAGATCAATTTCACTTTTCTCGCCAGTATATATAAGACGCGCGCGACAGACAACGAAAACTCATCGTCGAGACAATTAGAAGGGGGATTAATTACCCTATACGTGTGTATGTATATATGTACCAAGTTCACGCATCTCTCAGCGAGACATCGTCACGAGTCATCCGCGTTAATTCACCTCTGTTGGGGTATACATGCGACGAGAGATTCTCATACAGGTGAATTTTACACGTGTATGACGATGACAGAGGTACACTCGCGCATCATTAACGAGCCGCTTAATTACTGGGACCAGCACACGCAGCAGGATCTCTCGTCGTCTTTGACATCGTCAGCGCGTGCTTCCTTTCATCTTCGCCGAAAACATTAATTTGCGACCGCGCGAGGCGAGAAAATTGAGCACCCTGGTGGTGACTGCTCGTTACGCGCGCGTTTACCTCTCTTGTGTCGGTAAGATTATGACGATTGCACGAGCGAGCTGAGGGATCGGTAATTACTATTCGTCCCGACGATGATCCGTACACTACGTCGCGGTTGTATTGTAGATGTATTTTTCTCGTTGGTATATAGCGGCCGCGCTGTGTGTAATACAATGCGCACGCCTTAGATTTCCAGGGATGTATTATTACACTGTCATGGTATACCAAAGATCCTGAAATGCTTTTTGTGTTTTCTTAACTAATGATACGGCCGAACGCGACCAGTCGCGTAATTACGTATCTCTCTCTCTCTCTCTCTCTCTTTCTCCAGTTGGAATAATAGAAGGCTGGATTTTAGATCAGACCGGTGCGATATATACGCTTGTCACGTTGTGTTTTACTGCTTTTTTAATTGAGACGTTTGCACGTAGGTCTCTGTATATACATGGATTATATTTCGAGTATTATTAATATTCACTGCTGATTGCTTAATATATATATATATCGGCGTTATATAGATTTCTACGAGTGCAAAGACAAATCGGCGTCGCCTGCATTCGCCGACTCGAAAGAGGTAAAAGAAAATATGCGTTGCAAAGCTATTTAAATCACTTGTAATTCCATATTATATAGAGGCCGGTAGCGTGTAATCGCAGAAGGGGAGCGATTACCATCGATCGGAGAGTGGGTGACGTATATCGAAGAAAATTAGCGATCGCGATATACATATAGGCGCGTGAGTAGCTATTAAAAGCGACTACCGTTTCTGCATTGCTTATGCATGCAAGTTATAGTGTAGCGGTATGTATATATACGCGTTCGTGTATATATACGTGTATGTGATCATTACCTAGATCCAATTGCGCGCGCCTTAGGCGCATCGCAAACTTTGCACCTGTTGCATAACGGCGCGTGTCGAATATAGCAGCCGCGTGTCTACATGGTAAGCGTGGTTTGCTTTCGGGTAAGTAGTTATATTAGAATGCTGCGGGCTGCGTGTGTCCATATGGGTATGATGATGAAATCGAATTTTTTTTTTGTTGGGGTAGTTGGGTTTATCTTACGGGGACTATAATTTAATCGTGCGTTAGGCAAAATATACATTCTTTATAGAGTTTGTGCAAAAGTATAATTAATATTTCTAAGAGGAAAAAAAAAATTTTTTAATCTGGAACAGTGAGTGGTTACTGTATTATAAAATCCCTGGTATAGAAATATTAAGGATATTCTAGATATAAATGAGTTACATAATTAAAATATAGTTAATTGTTAACTGAAAATTAGTTAGAACTCCAATAATAACGTCAAATTTTAGCGCTCGATCTGACTAAAATATGCTTAAACTCTGGTTGAAATGGTAAAAATAAATTATCTATATTTTTTACCGAATTTTATGGTTATCAATTTAATGAAAAAACAGATAAGTATTGAATGTAGTAAGTAAAATGTAGACCGCATTAGGGTTTGTTAAAACTATAATTGTATTGTACTTATTAATAATTTTGGTTAAATAAAATCAAACAAAAAAGGGCTTAGAAGAATAGAAAGGAGAACGATTTTCATTTCGACTTAATCTATCCTTCCCTCATATAATATAGCAGAAATTGTCTCGAGACATTGAAAAATCAATTTTGTTGAAAGCTCAACGACTTCTTACCTACAAAAATTATTTATTTTTCAGCTTGATTATATACAGTCAACAGAGTAGCTTATTAAGCAGAAAAACTGGTTAATTTTTTAGCAGAAATTTTTTCAGATCTATAAATGTATATGACTCATTCACTCATACTATTATTTTTATCTTTGACGAACAATAATAATCATGAATTATTGCTCACTTGTTCGATAAATTTGTAAAATAAAAAGTCATGGTATTTCTTAAGCTTATTGAGCATTCATAAATTTATTTCAAGTAAAAAATAAAACAATTTTTTTTTAAAAGTAACATTTTATGATGCTAGAAAACGTATGATAAATTGAAAAACATTTATTAATAAAAAAATAAAAAAGTTTTAAAATTGTTCACACTCCAAATAAAAGATATCCTTCGCTATATAAATAGTTTTACACGCGACCGCATTCTAAAACGCAAGAATCGTCCACATATCTTTTAATCTAAAACATTTAAAAGAGCATTTATGACGTCTCACATGTCACGAGCGATGATGAATACGCTAGCATCTCCATCCACCCGTTTTTTTCCCCTCGCATTCCACCCTATATACCAAAAGAGAGAGAGAAAAAAAAGAACTAAATCCCTGACATCTCAAATGTCATGGACGGTCCGATTCGAGCAGCTGTGCATCGATTTTTTTCTGTCTCTCAACACATCGCATCAGTCCGCCAAAAATCCGTGAAAAACCGCGTATATACGCAACCCTTATGGGTCACGGTGTAGCAGACCTGCGGTAGGTATACATAGCTTAGCATATAACCCAGTGTATTTTAGTGAACGCTGACCATTGTCCGAGCGTGACCATAGACAATGAAATGGCCGACAATGGCGCACCTTGCATCACACCCTTGGAATCCCTCTTTTCTCTCCCTTTACGCGCTCGCGTCTCTTCGCATTGTTCATCCATTCTTCGAGCACAAAGGCAGTAGAGATAGACGCGAGTGCGAGGATCGAACTAGCGCCGTCCAAGAAATGATCGGGAAAGCAAACGCGAGTGATGGACCCCCGTGAAAATCTTGCATTTTTTCTCTCTCTCTCTCTCTCTCTCTGTCTTTTGTGCTGTCATTGTCTCGCCATAAAGGGAGAAGAAAAAAAAGCAGGTGAACCGTCCAAGTGATGCACGTGTGTATATTATATGGTCAAGGGAGAGAGTTTCTTTCGCGTCCACGCCCACCTGAGGACAGGGTAGAAGAGCGCCTTGCCTTTGGAGAGATGTTTATCGATGTCGTTTTTGAAATATCACGGATAATATTGTCGACGTGTTCGGTTATACATATATAGATGCACGCACCGGTACACCATTCCCACGTTGATTTTCTACTCTCGCGTGGAGAGATCGTAGCGGTAGTAGCTGCTGGAGCTGCTACCCCTTGTTGATTTTCGATCGAAGATATATTGTGTATGTATGTATATATATGAGGAAAAGTCGTATGGAAGGGATGAGAGCGATAGCCATCGGGGAGGTGCTCATGGACGATGTTTGACTTTGGTTTTATGCAAATGAGACTGATGATGGATTTCTGATTTGTGGGGTGTGTGTTTTTAAATCATTTTTAACGCATGGGTTTATAAATTTAACTGTTTTTATATTTCTTTGCTGAGTTTGTGGCTAAAATATTATAATGAAATGATAAATAAAGTGGATTTTGAAAAATGGTTTTTATTTTCTTTAACTAAATTAACGAAAAATTGAAAACAATCGGTTTTAATAGAAAAATAGTAAAAAGATGATTATTCCGTCACATTTTTTATAATCAAATCTATTTTAACCTAAATTGTGTTGTAATAAAGAATTTAGTAAAATTTCGTAACTTTTTCATCTTTGTTTTAAAAAATTAATAAAGTTCAATTCAGTTTAACATATTTGGAGACACCTCGCAAATTGAAAATAAAATTCATTCTAAGAACCATAATGACTTTGAAATTGCCATCCACCTGTTATATAATTTTAATTCAACGTATAACGAACGCACATACACAAGAACCACTCTATATACTTTGGCATTTGTCGAACCTCACCCCACGACACGTGCACGTACACGTGTCCCCTTGTCTCTCTACGCTCTCATAAAAAGCTTCTCGCCTGTACAAGAGCACGAGCTCGCGCAATTATTGCCCTAAGGCTAAGAATCCGACGAATTTTCGCCGGCTGCGCGTTCTCGGTTTCTCATCTCTCTAAAAAGAAAACCGCCAACCTAATCCGGTTCGATCACTGTGTACATATACATACACACGTATACCCATATATATATATTATACTTGCAGGCATCAGCAGGTACACGAGACTTTCGCATATATGCGAAGGGTGACCACGACGATCCTGGCCCAAATACGCTCCATGAGAGGCAACAGCATTGCAGAGGGACCGTAATCTGCTGGGTAATAGGGCCGGCTGCTGCTGCTGCTGTGTATAGGCAAAAACGAAACGGGCCCGAAAGAGGTGGCCAATAATTATCCGCCTAAGCGCGGGCGCGACGATTACGCGTTCACGTTGCATGTATATAGAGAGAGATGTGTATGTGTGTGTGTATGTGTGTAGTGTATATACGGGAGCGATTTCACGCGCCATTATTTTTCGCTATATACGACGGCTCCGTTTCTTCTTCGTGCTTAGAGTAAGGAGGGGGAGAGAAGCAGGTGTCGGCGAAGAGGAGACGCATGCTCTTAAAAAGGGTTTAGGCGCGCGTGTGCCGCGAGCCAAGGTAATGATAGTACTTCAACGACCCGATAAAGTGTGCCAAATATTTCGGGCGTGTTAAAAAAGTGCGTTTCGATTAACGAGACGAGCTGCGCACGCGTGGCTGCGCAGACATGAGATTTCTTTTTTTATTTATTTTTTTTTGGAGATTGGGGCTACTATATATCCCACTATACCTGTCGGTCTATAATGCTGGCTTTTTTTTATATATAGAGCAACTGATGAGAAATTGCATTTTTTGGGGGGCTTAGAACGAAGCTGTTTTGCTGCACGCATATACACCTTACGAAAAGGGCAATCAAGCTGCTGTAACGAGATAATTTTTTTCTAAACAAGGAAAGTGTAATTTATTTTTAAGAAGGTGCGGTAAAAGTGTTGGTCTGATTGGAGTTTAGTGGGGTTTTTTCTAAATGTATGGGTAGCTCGGTTTGAAAAACATGTATTTTGAAATTGACAAAGTTAATATTTAAAAGTTATACTATGATAACACGAGGAAGTATCTTACTAATATTATCTTAACATTGCAATAACTATATGCAATACATAAGAGAAATAGTAACGTACGCTTAGAATTGAAATATTTTTGATTTCCAGAAACGTTGATATTGAACGGAAGAAAAAAGTATAAATATAACGGTATAAATATATAGCTTCAATGGGAAACCAATATTGGCAATATCCAGTTTAAAACAGTTTAATAAAACGCATTTTCGTCGCTCTCGTACACTGCTTGATAACTCAGCTCGCTTGCCATTGTCAACGCATATTGATTTTCGATACTGCTTAAACGCACTCGAGGCGAAAATTACAAGTATTATTGCATCCGAAAACAGCCGCAATAACGAGCACCGCGCACGCGCGCGATTCGAACCGTGCATTTTGTGCGAGCAAAAATCATCAGGCGTGAAATTGCGCATTAAGCCAATACACACGCACGGATTTAAAAATCAATTTGTCGGACATAGAATATCGCAATTGCGCACACGCGCCTGTGCAAGTGCATTATCAAATCGTAAGAAAAAAACCAACTTTAGTGGATAAAAAAAAAGAAAAATTATCGCGCGCGTAAAGCTTGCTCGGCGTTTTACGGCTTTAATTCGCAGTTGTCGGTATATAACGCGACTTTGCGAGAGGCGAGAACGCGCTAAAGGCAAAGTGCGCAATTAGAGCTCGTTTAAGGGCGTTTAGCGGCTCGCTTATCGTCGCCATTACTGTTATTACCAACTTATTACACCGGCGTGCCGAAATATCGCCGCATGTGCGAGAAGAGCAAGTACCTGACAGAAATATCGAGCGAACGCCTCACTCCTGCTACGGCTGCTGTTGCTGCGATCTTCACACCCTTTGGGCTTGGTAATGACGCGAATTATCGCCCGAAAGTGCAGCCCTTTTGCAATGTTAATGAAAAAGGCAAATTGGCGAGGTAGTAAAAGAGCACATGATGCACTTGTTGCGTACTTGTGTTGCTTTATTTTCGAGATTATTTGTTTTTAATGTGCTGGAAAAAATCGCTGATTTTTCAGAATTTCATGAATAACAAAACTTATCATATATCGGAGTGATTACGATGAGATGTATCAATAAAATTTTATGGGAAATGCTAAAGCAATAAAATTAGTTGGCAAAAATCGCATTTTAAAAGGTGGTTTGCATAATTCAAAGGTTTTTAAGTATTATATGTTTCAAGGCAAAAGGTTTAAATTTAATAGTTGAAAATTATTCATTTGAAAATAAATACGCTTTTTATCTATAAAAAAAGAGTAATAATTACATTTGTTCCTTATTGCTCAATTATAGTAAAAAATCGAATAAAATTTGTCATTGAAGATTGATCGTAATAGTAATTTATAACCTCATTCCTTCATTAAGTTTCCATGCAAAGAAACTATAATATTCTCTTACTCTCTTGAGAATATTCTCATCTTTACGGTTACTACGTCACTGATCGGCTTCCAAATTAAAATGCAGCATCTATTTTTATGAAAACAAGTTCATTATTAATTTTCTGTAATATCGTTTTAGACATCATAACTATATTTTTACTAAATTCATTAACCTTAATGAAAAATCCACTACATGCTACATCTCAACTCGGTTTAAATTTCCGTAATTTTTTCATTATACCAAAACCGTTTTTAAATATCATTCATCACTACCTATACCAGCCCATTACAGAAGAAAATCCCTAAGAAGTAAAAAAAAAATTCAAGCAACTAAATTTAATTTTAAATCTGACGATCCCACCGGGAACAATTCCCGCACACTTTCAATACTCGCAGAACCTCATGGAGGTTCACTATATACACTCGGACAAGCGAGTATATAACAACAGCAGCAGCAGCAGCAGCAGACCGCGTACAACGTCGATTAAAGCCGATTAAAGGTAAATTATATGTCGTTAGTGAGCTCGGAGCTCGCAGCTTCGTTAGCTGGGGGTATATCGCGCCGCAAAGTAGGTGTACGCTTGCGCGCTCGGCAGCTGCTACCATCCGCGAGATCTACACCGTGGCAGTAGTATGGATATATTTTCATTCGGAGAAACCACTTTCGCAGCTCGCCGAAGGTTTGCTTCGCGTTAATTAAGATTCCGCAGCATGTGTATGTGTGTGTGTGGGTATATACGTCGCGAAATTTGTCGAATGGACTGTGAAAAATTTTAACTCTCGAGGTATTTTAAATAGACGGTTAGAGAGCGAGAAGGTCGATGGGAGTAATGGTATATAAGCTGACGGGTGAGGGAGAAAGAAAGAGGAAAAGTTAGGATCAGTGGTAAGAAGTTGCATTCGAGGGAGGTTTGGATGTGAAAGATATTTTAATAAGCCGGAAAGTATTTTGTCGGAGGCTTGAAAAATGTTAATGAGATACTGCGATTATTAACATGTCAGTGGAATATAATCGTCACAACAACGATGGTATTCCTTTTAAACGATTTTGTAAATTACAACAAAGCTGGTATATTATATGACGCACAACTGATTTTTATACCTTTTTGCCCCATTACAACGATCACTTTTAAGATAAATAGTAAAATTGAAAATTAATTTCACCTTCACTTCACTCGCTTTTATGGATGTAAAACTATTTTTAGAACCGCACGCTGCACATTTAATTACAGCTATAAAATCCTCAAAGTGGTATAATACACGCGACAAATTAATGTCTCTCGAATTATCGATACTCAATTATTTTATTGACCCAATAAAAATCTCCTTTTACCACGCGTACCCGCGCGTGTCATATAAAAATACATTTCGCACGGTCGAACCTGCAATTGTCCTCTCGTAAAAGTAAAAGAGACACCTTCTCCAGTCGGCCGAGCGCATTAAGCGGCTGTTATCTTCAAGATAACTCGTTCTTATACGCGCGTGAACGCGTGTGTCCCCATCGTTTTCGCACGCATCGATTTGTGGATAATTTACAGGGCGCGAGCGAAGAGTTTATGTGTTGCAGGTGTCGGGAAATTTATTCCCATTCAAGTGAACGGAAAGGGATTCAGTGCGGGCAGCAACAGCAGCAGCAGCAGCAACACTTTTTCTCGAAAACGACCGTACCGAGAGGCATCTTAATCGACGCTAATGAACGTCTCTCAAGCGTACGTGACTTGAGAGCAAGTTCATTTGCACGTATGTGCTCTCTCTCTCTCTCTCTCTCTCGTATATGTATGTATGTGATGTACATCCGTGTGCAAGTATGGGTATATACTTCGAATCCTTTAACCCAAGAGTACGACGCGACGGTTTAGAAAGTCGGCCGCGCCGGTATTCCCGTGAAGATGCGCCAAGTATTCGCACTTTCGATCGAAGATAAATTACCGTTTCATTGAAGTATGCTCGCGCGTGTTCGTGTTATAATTTTCCGATATGCGAGGTACAAAAAAAAAAAAAAAAATGCGTATACGCACTGTAACCTTCAGAAATTCGCGTAACAGTCGCTCTTCGATGATGATGGTTTGAGTTGTAATTATCTTTTCCCATGCTTATATACCTCGAAGACGACGAGAGAGATAGAGAGAGACACTCGGACATAACTTTATGTTGTTTCATCGGTCATAACAAGCACGCAGGCGCGCGCGAACTCGCAGCATCGTACTTATACATATATACGCACACACGTGCTGCATCTCTCTCTCTCTTTCTCTCTTGAGATTAATCTTCCTTTCACCGATCGCCGACAATCATTTTTTTCACTTCCCACGGACGGACACCTGTTAACGAGCTCCCAATGAATCGTGTATGCGCGCGGCGTTGGCAACAGAGTTCACCGAGTGAGGTCACGAGCCTTTTCTCCATGCGTCAGAAAAAGAAAAAGAGCGAGAGAGAGGAGAGAAGAAGTCTTCATTAAACGAGTACTGCTAACTCGATGCGGATGCTCTTGGGATGCTTGCACAGGTGGTACGTGGTTCTGCAAACAGACTTGAGTGAAATGAAAAATATAATATCAGGTGGGTGTTAAAACTTAAGATCATTTATAATGTATTCATGTTGTTAATGGTTTTATAAAAGTTAGTTTATTTTTAAGGATAAACTTTCATCTATTTTTTCATCTATTATAAACGTTGGAAAAAATAAGAGAATAGGCGAATCATCGGAAGCTAACAATTAAGAGAAGGCAATTCTTCCATATTCTAGCATGTTTCTAATATAAATAGCCAGTTAATAGTTATAAACATATTTTCAATTTTCACCAAGGAATATATTAACTGACAATTTTAACCATTTAACAAAGTCGGGATTTGTGAAGCTTTATTCCATCTACTATTCGTATTTGTATAACAGTAAACAATATACTTCTAGTCTTAGTTTCTCTTAAAAGTTTATTTCTATTTTGGTCTTTACTAAATATGATAGTTCATTTGATTTTTTATGTATAGTTGACAATAGCATCAATGAGGCTGTATGACTCTAGTTACTTATTATTTTTGTGTTTTATTTATGTTTTCTTTACGTTATTTTTTCTATACTTCTAGGTTGTTTAATATTTAGATATACGTTGCTCCAAACTGTCTATAATACATTTAAATTTTCCGAGAGTCTAAAGGTTAAGTGGTTGATTAGTGCATTCTTCCGTTTCCCAATACTGAATAGATTCTTTCTTTTTTTTCGTACAACAAAACCTTCATGCACAATTAACCACATACTTCAATCCAGTTTGAACAAAACCACATCTTTCCACCTAACAAAATCCCTTCCCAGAATGAAAACCAAATTTCCCTACCAACCACCAACGCACATAGAATCTCCATCCAATTTCCAGCTTACCCTGCGTCCGCATTATACAAAGCGAAATCGCACTTCATAATCTTATTCTTCTCCTCACGCTTATCTCTCACTCTCTTTCTCTTCCTCTCTGCACTCATCGAAACATTCTACTATGTAGCATATCGAGTTACACGCGAACTTCCTATACACACGTTCTTCTCTGTCTCTCCCAACATTCTTCATCCGCACTCAGGCTGTCGAGCGATGTGCCAAAGGCATGCAAATGACGTGCGCAAGCTCATTCATTCCTGACCGCACCTTCATTTTTACCTCGCACCCATTGTCATGTAGCGTATACATTTATATACTATATATATATGCAATGACAAAGGGAAGGCGCGAGAGAGGAAAGTTGGCACGCGCTCGCGTCTTCTAAGGACAATACGAGTGAGAGAGAGAGAGAGATGCAGCAGCAGCAGTACGGTTCTGAATAGGACCTGCTAGTCCTGCGCGCGCCTTTATCCCTCTGCCCATGTCGACCTATTGTCGAGGGCACCAACGAGGTCGTTAGCTCCTCTATTCTTTTCCCTTTGCCTTAGCTCACCTCTCGCGTATATACATATATATACACAAGTGTACGTTCACCGCGAATTCTTGATATATATTTCGGAACCAACGCAGTGGTATATATATGGGCGCAAGGTGCAGAGGCTTTGTTTTTCGTGGAAGGATCTGAGAGCGTGCGGGGGCTATAGGGTCATTGAAAAATCGTCTTCGCGTCAGCGCGTGCAAAAAGTGCGAGGGATATAAGAGAGAGAGAGAGAGAGAGAGAGAGAGAGAGAGAGAGAGAGAGAGAGAGAGAGAGAGAGAGAGAGACAAAGGCACGGACAAAGACAAAAGCATGAGTCGAGACGAATCTCTCACGGGAGCGTGGGTGAGGCTGGTATGTGTATCGAGAGTAGAGACAGTGGCCAAAAGTGTGCGGTGTGTGCAGTCAAAGGTTAGTTGTCTCGTCATTGTGTCTTGGCTTTTCACTTTTTCACGGTCTATTATTGCACGGGAGATATCTGACGGTACAAGGCTCATGAAGTATTCCGTACGCGTCGTCGTCGGTAGTCGCTTTGAGGGGGAAAAGTTCGTGTAATTAGCTGCGTTAGGTGGGGTGATTAAGAGTTTGAGGTCGTTGGTGTATCTGATGGTGGAAACGTGACTTTCTTTGAGATGGGCGTAGATGTAAATCTTAAGGTAGTTTTTAAAATAAAAGTATGGTAAATATATACTGGTTGAAAATATTAACCGTTCTTTTATAACTACTCTTTTCAAAATTCTGATACAAAAGTAATATGATTCATATACAATTTTTTTTATTTATGATTAGAACATTATAATTATGAAGTAACAAATAATATCTGTTTTTTGCTAATTTATAATTATAGCATTACTACAGGGTTAAAAATTTTGTGTAAAATATGAATCCTGTGTAGTTGAAATTTTGTGTAAAATATTTTGTATAAAATTTACGCAAGCGTGTGTAAAATATTCATTATACAAATTTTGTATAATGTCTCAGATTTACACAAATTTTTGTGTAAAATTTTAATTTACTCAAATTTTGTTTAATATCTTTAATCTATACAAATTTGTGTAAAACGGTGATTTTACAAAAATTTTTATGTAAAATTTTTACACAAATATTTTTGTAAATTATTGGGAAATTCAAATTTTACACAAATTTTTTGTAAATTTCGGATAAAATATTTAAGAGTGTGCTAGAGTAGGATACAAACTGTGTCTATCATTTTTGCATTAAAGTTGTTCACAAAGATTTTATAAACCATTTGAACAAATCTTTCTAAATACTTAAACTTGAAATTTTCCAGAACTAAAAAATCAATTTTAAAATACAAAAAATGTATTTGTAAAATATTCTGAATTTTCCAATATTAATTCATTCACAAAATCAAGCCAGAACCATCAATGTAACGTAAAAAACTAAACCAAATTACCGATACCAACCGCTAATCTCTTATTTGTTAAATACCACTGCAAACGAGTCCCAACCCAACCTACATCATCATCCTACCTCCTCCGCCTAGCACTCGCACCCCGCCGTTCGTGCACCTTCCGTGCGAAAATCTCGTTCGCACCTTCGAAACCTCTACGTATCCCATCCCACAAGCCCAGCAACTCTCGCACATGCACCAGGGGCGTGTGTTCTTCACCATAGCTCATCAACGATGCGGTCTTGCTTTCTCTCACATACACATGCACACTTGTACCCTGATTTATGAAACAACGAACGCACTAAGACGCTTAACCGCCTACTTTGTTCTTCTTCGCGATCAAGGTGTGAGCTCACGGTAAGTAGGCAGTCCAGAGCTAATGGACGCGCTAACCGCTGCTGCCGCCAAGTGAGCTGGTATACGCATCTATATATGTATAAGCACATCTTGCGTTTAGACCGAACCGAGCCCGTATAGTAATTTTCACGTTGTTATATACTACGCATGTGTGTGTATATATACACTGACCAGCCGCTATCCCGATACCTGTGTAAACGTGCGAATGATAGGTGTCGAGAGATGAACGTGCATGAACAAGCAAAGGGCTGGAGGTGCAAATTCGACGAACGTTTTATGTATGTGTATTATTATATAGGTATATATACGCGTATATAGTGCATGCGTGCACGTGTCGATGGGTGTAACTATATAAACGCGTGGTTATAGCTACACGTGCGTGTGTGGAGAACAGGTAAATCGTTAGATACGTGCGCGATGATGGTGTCGATTTCAGGGAAGGACCGACCGCGTGTGTAGAGTGAGAGAGAGGGAGAAAAGCAAGTTTTGGGAGAAATCTGCGGGAGGTATGGGTAAGGGTCTTTCTAGGAGCCTTCGTAATTCGACGCGGTTTGGATGTCGTTTTGGGATATATATGTATGTGATTGCGAAATCGTTGTAGCCACGTGTGACTGTATATATAGGGTCGGTCGACTTGGACGATTATCGGATTTCGCGCTGCTGTGTGGTGCTAGTAGTGGTAGGGAATGAGGATTTATACGTTCCAGGTATAATAGAAAGAGGGTTGCAGGTGTGTGCCAGATACCGAGTTTTCTGGGTAATTTGTAGAACGACAGATTACGACACCTTAGTTTTCATGGTTAGTTAAAATAATCGTTTCTTTTTTGTTTATACAGAACCAGAAAGTGCGAATACATTATTTATTCGCTTTTTTTTGCAAGTAATAAATACAGCTGTTAGGTCAGCGTATTACTCTATATTTTATTTCAAAATGATTTATATTTAACAAAAACCATAAAAGAATTAAGGGAAGCTCTACGTCAGATTTTGCGCCATTACATCCCAACCCTTCGGTATATTTTGTGCTTTGCAGCATTTTGCCATCAGGTTATATGAGCGTCAATTACTCGCCATTATATAATCGCGTTGCGAACAGCATGCGCTCAACTTCTTTGCACTTTCACGCTGCGAATTGTTCCTATGACCCTTTATACTACTCCCTTTCGCTGACTTTTTCTAGCCTCTGTAATTGCCCAGTAATAGTCATATATAAGTGTTTCGCGGAATCCGTACATACACACACTATCTGTTATACGGCAAACGAGCGCGCACGCGAGATGCTTTTTGATCTTGCGCGTTATACACGTGCACTAACGTCTAAATTATTTTGCCGTAAAGTCATTTGGAAGGGCCATCGGTTAGTGTTATATATATACGCGTTTGCATGCACGAACGAGAGTTACGGGTATATAAAAGTGGATCACTAAGTGTTGGTTGTACAGCTGTGTGCGCTTTTCTTTGCCATATTCGCGTAGTCTTGTAGCGTATATACTACGCTCTACACTCGTGTATGAACACGCGGCCTCCATTTCGTTTTTCGCGTTCGTGCTCGAGAGCCAGGTACTTGCGCTTAAATGCGCTTGAAAGGGAACGTGAGAGTGGCGGAATAGGTTCATGAACTACCTTTTAGCTGTGCTGTAGGTGGATTCGGCGTTTATAGCTTCTTCAGAGTTAAGTCTGCGTACAGCATATTTTTTTGCGAAATTTCATATAAAATCTTGGAGTATTGTGTGAGAAATTTCAAATATAATATAATTAATTTCTGTTTTACTTATATACAAAGTTCGTTAGAATTTAATAGGTTTTACTTTTCCATTTCTCTACGACTCTTAAAACGTACAATTGTAAGCTATACCCTTTCGCTAAATGCCTGTGAAAAAACCTGTCGGATAATTACCCCTTTAAAAAAAAACTCTCAAAAACCATCTTTCATCCAAGCGTTACAAACACCGCGGTGGGTGTAACCAGTCTCTTAAAAACATCCTCTCAGTTAGTCTCTCTCTCTCTTTCTCCTCCTCTCTCTCTCTCTCTCTCTCTCTTCTCAAGCCGAGAAAAAACTGCGCAACCTTCCAGGCAAAGTGGCGAGTATTAAACGCATTGTAAAGTCAGCTCTCTCTTTCTCTCGAAGGGCCGCATAAGCTCGTGCGTGCGTGATCGATGGCTGAGCGTAGCGTTTATTTAAAACTTTCCCGCCGCGTGTGCGCGTGCCTATACATGCATGCTTGCTTGCGCGGAAGTGCATATAGCCAAGGGACAGGGAGTCATGCTGTGGAGCAAGAGAGAGAGAGAGAGAGAGATTCTCCGCGGGGCAGCGAGTTGTTTTAAGTACGGGTGTTAAGGATATGTGCGAGGTATAAATTGCGCAACGCCGACGCCGACGACGACGACGACGATGCTGGTGGAGCGTAACGACGCGAAATTTTCATGTATTATTACATGTCTGTGTGTACGTGTATATGTGTAGTAGATATGTACAAAGGGAGGAGAGATGGTTGGTGTGGGGTTTTGCGTGTATGGTGCGGATATACGGGGTATTTACAGTTGCGACTGAGCTTGCGTGCACAGAGAAGGTGAGGTATAGTACGCAGGTATAAATAATTTCAGTTTTTAGAGAAAAAGTTTGTTCTGAGAAATATATAGGTGTGGTATTATCTGTAAAACGAACGGGGTATATAGAAATTAATGTTTCTTTACTTATAAAAACATAAGGAAATGTTGTAAACTGGTTGGTAATGTACAAAATAAAATCGATTCATCGCTAGAAATAATGTTTATCGTATACTGCATAGATTATATTTTATAAAACTTGTATAAACTAATAAAAACATAAAATCAAAGCACACGCACGTTCTGCATTCAAAACACCGTATATCATCCCGCTAACTCTACCTAACAATCACCGCTTTACATCCTGGCATACTGTTTACAAGTTAGCGCGTTAATTCGCGTGAAAAATGCCCTTATAAATGATCAACTCTCTCTCTCTCTCTTTTAAAGAAAAAAAGTATCTCAACTTTTTCTTACGTCATGGTTCGTTCTCGACACACACATATATATACACAAGAACTCGGCGCACACGATAGAAAGAGAGGTAGAGAAAAAGGGTGATAGCTGCTCAGCCTCGCCGTGTAATTTCCGAGCCTGCTACGGTCGCGTGGCGCGCGCGACGCACGAAACCAGAGCCACGCGCGTCGTTTCTTTCCTTCTCTTTCCTTATACCATATACGTATATACGCGGTGTCTCTTGGATATTTCTACGATTCTCTCTCTTCTATATACATTTTCCCAGCGATCCCTTTTCTCACTCTGCTTCGTAAATTAGAACCACGCTCGAGGAGTCCGAAATTATTTATCTCTCTCGGTCTCTTTTTGCTTCAGGGGGGAAGTGATTACTCTCTGCCCGGTCATTGTGCCCGAGTTCTCTCGGTCGCGTGCGATAGTCACGCTACGTATGCTGCTAATTTTCTAAATCGATGGAGAACAGCTGCATCGTCGTCGACGACGTGCAGCTAGAAGGAGGAATTTGAATGGGTGCAAAATATACGAATACGAAGACGACGGATTTGATGCCGCAAGGCACATTCTTGAGAAGAAATTTTATTTTTTTTTTTTTTTTTGGTCTCGTCTATATTGGTATACATGTATACATTATTATAATGTGTATACACGTGTGCATGTGGCAGGTTAGTTGTATAGTGCGCGCGGTTGATTGAATTTTCAGGAATGACGATCATACAATGAAAGGGACCCTGGGCCATATAACGCGCCTTGAATACAGTTTTATATTCATATCTCAATTTGAGAGAATGTTTTGAGAGAAAAGAGAAAGAGTAAGGAGCTTTGATTAGAATTCTTTGCCGATGATTGACGGAAAAATTGTTTTTGAATTATCTGCCGTTGCCCTATAGGAATTTTAAATAAAAACCTTGCGAAATTTTGCCATGGGACGTTATTGGATGTTTGTAAACATCAATTCACGATGAGCCTCGTTTTAGTGGACGATGATGAATGAGAAATTATAGTAATCGACAGGGAATGTTTTTAGTATAATCAATTACTCATTTGAAATATAAAAATTGACATCTGCTACGTAAAAGAAACTTGCCCCTTAAATACATAAAAAAGTAAATAACTTTTACTAATTTTTTCATGCACCGCATTAAACATATAATACAATAAACTGCAGACCAAAAATATCACAAACATAACAATTTACTGGTTCAGAACGAGAAATCACTCGACGTGCGAATAACTAATGCTCATGTTCATTTCTCGCCCTCGTATATCTCATTTCCGATCTACATTCAGACACACTGCAACTTTTGTAGCCCCAGCCACTTGACCGGCTACGCTGACGTGAATATTAATAGCGTTAAAACGGAATCAAGCTGCAGCAGGACGAGCAAAAGGCAAGTCTTTATAGAGTATATAAGAATTAAGCCGGTTCCACTCCACGACTGACTGTCTTTCAACGATGGGATATATATACACACACACATACACGGTTTACCTCTGTCTCACTCTTTCGGTTCGTCGTGGGTATACATATATATGCGGAGTATTTCACGGTATCTGGCCACACGTCCGCGGCGAGCCGCGGATATGGGAAGAGACAGCTTTTAATTAAAAGATTTACGATTTGTCCCTTTTCGTCCGCCGTGCGACTGTGAAGTCTGCACTGGTATACGTGATCGTCGTAGCAGTTGAGAGAATGCGGTTTGTTCGTTTTCGTACGGTGCACAGGAATGGACTCAATTTGCGAGCCATCAAGGGTTTGTCAAAAATTGGTTATCTGTTATATATACATGCTGGCCGCATGGGTTTATTTGTAGAGGGAATATAGCGTATCACTGTCGTCACAAGCAATTTGTTGGAATTTCCATGTATACGAGTGACGTGTAGAGACGATTATATAGTACATCTTTTATTGTCATATTTATAAAGTTCATTGTCTTCAATCTATTCTTCTTTAAATATAGAATTTTAAACGTAGGGTATAAAATTATACTATTTTAAAACAAATTTTCTCGTCAGAAATATTAAAACCCGCTATTTCATTAATGTCACTATTAATTACTTGTTTTTTTGAATGACATTAAATAATTGATTTCCAATAATTAAAAACACTGCTTCTACATCGATGTACAAATCTTCTTCGAATACAGCACATATACACCCCATGTTGGGAAAAATAAAATAAATCCAAAGAAACAAAAAAGTGAATCTCTCTGGAAACCTTTCTTCCTGACAGGCGTGCGCGCACGCATAACCCAAGTCGACCAAGTGGAAATCGACAAGGAAGAAACCCCGGCGACATCGAGCCATCGTCACTTGGGCGAATCTTTAATTCATCTCGTATATATACGTGTATATATATATATACACACACACACACACACACACACACACACACGTGCGTTCTCGAAGATCACTTGTACGCGTGGCGCACGTCAAATCGACGATAAGAATCTTCCGCGTGCGCATTCGTGCGGCGGCGGCGCGTCTTTTTTGCTCACGTGCTAATTCCACGGACGCGGTGGTGTGCGATGTGTAAGAAGTCGTCGTGGAAATCAAGACGAGCGCCAGAGGTTTTCCCGGAACGAGGATTTGTTTTGTTTTTAGTTAGAGTTATAGACTGTTTTTGAAATGCGAAGTGGTAGGGGGTTTTGTACAAAAGGTGAACGACGGTGGAAGTTGGAGTGGCGAATTATTGCGTATTTAATGGTCTATCGAGATGGTATAGAGGTATTATGGATAGTGGAGTACAGATTTTAGATAGTAAGGTGGTCTTTTACATTATTTGTATGTTGGTGTGGAAATTGTAAGATAATTCATTACACGCGTCTATCGAAAGAAAAACATGGTTCTGGAGATAAGACCACTGTATGTCCGTGAATTTTGGCCCCCTATAAAAAATGGGGGGTTCACTATGTCTGAATTTCAGAATATCTATAAGGTATGTAAGAGAAATATTGTTTGTGTATCGTGGGTATAAGAGGTTGCGTAAATAATAAGACTTACTCGAATTAATGTTAACGTTGGATATTTGTTGTAAACAAGTATAGTACAAATAACGGGATTATTCGTCGTGCTCGCGGTTAGTAACCCAATTGAATATCGGGCGGCAGTGTCCGCGCTCGTCTTCCCCGAAAACATTCGCGAACATCCAATCAGAGGCGTCGACTCTGATCGTCGCTACAAAACGTCCGCGCTTATAGGCTCGTTCAACTCGCGTGGTACCACGTCGCTCGTGCTGCCCACTCCGCTTGGTGGAATGAGAAACGATCCTTTGTTGTGCTCGATTCGCGGATTCCCAGAAATGGAGTTCGCTGCTACTAGCATTTCCCCGAAACACTGGAAAAATTCGATTTCTTCTTTTTCCACTTCCAGGTATAAAATTTTTGTGATATCTTAAAAACAAAAACAATTTTTTACTAATTTTTACTGTAATATAATACATGCTTTCCTGTTCCTCATGACCAACTGTGGGCCATTTATCATTTTTTTTCTCCAAGAGTTGTATGAATTCTGAAATAGAAATGACGAATGTAATTTAAAGAGATACTTGTAAGTTCTCAAAATTCACGCATTTTGATCTCAAAGAGAAAAATTGTTTTTCCTTTTCTTTTGTATATATATCGAGAATTGTATACCTCAGATATCTCAAAATTCAGATATGATGCCTCATTCCAACCTTCGTCTTCTATGCCTGTGTTATGGAAAAATAGTATTTGAAAATTTTTTCGACATCCATATGCATTTGTGCCTTCTACATATAAATTTTATTTATTAAAAAATGCACCATAATATCTGTACCACAGTATTCACATTTTAATTATTATTCTTTTTCCACTATATTTGTGTGTCTCAATTTGTTAAATAATTCTCAATCGAATAATTTTATTAGTGTCAATCAAAGCTTTTGAGACAGCACACTTCAAATTCCGCATTTAATCAATTAATTTCTTTCTCTCTATGCATCATCATCCAACTTTACAACGCATTCCCAGCCCTCCTCCTCATTCACAAATTTACAACGCAAATCTCTCCTCGTTTCGTCTACATAAACACGCAAAAACTCCTTATACCCGTAATAGGTCCAATCTCGTTACCATCCACTACTAAACAAAACGCAAGTAAAATACCTCACTCTTTTACTTCCAATCACGATATACACCATCGTCCACATCAACACACACATACACACATCCATATATATATATTCGCTACGATTTCTCGCTTATACTCGTATACCAGCGAGTCATAAACGCGCCTAAACGAACCGCACGCACGAGTTTTACGACGACCAACGTTCTCTTCGCGTACACGCGAGCGTAAGAAACCTCACATGCATGCATGCGTGTGCGCTTGTTGTATGTGTGTATTGTAATTGCGCGCAATAAACGCACGCGCGGGGCCTGTTTTTCGGGCCAGGGCCTCATGGCTTTGCATTTCATGAATGCGACAATGGGAGCGCGTGCTTATATTATGGCGTATGCGCGTATGGGCTTCTATACTACCCGATGCTCGCTTTGCATGCAAAAGACAACAACGAAGTGCGGCTGCTGCTGCGCCCCTTACCTTCGAGGGTCCCCCTTTTTTTGTTCGGCTCGTGTCATTAAAGACGTTTTCATGAGGGTTTATTGCCCCGTTTATTGTTGCATTTATACCAGGGAGGTTGGCTGAGTATAGCGAGGAAAAGTGCGCGCGCTGCGAGTATGTACGTATATATATATATACCGCCGATGATTGCCTTTTATTTTAATTATACGCTGTGAGGTTGCAAATTTCGGTCAAGTCTCTCGAAGAGAGGAGAGATTTTTACGTACGTCCAAGTCTGTATGTGGGGTTGAGGTTCTTTGTGAATAACAGATGTAAATTTGCTGGGAAATATAGGGGTAATTATGGATTAATGGGGGTTTTGTTAATTGTGGTGCTCGACTATAGGCTCGAAAACTTTTCAACCGTGTAAGTGATATTTTGGCCGCGCATAAAAACCATTTGTTTGCCTTACGTAACACGTGGAGTCTGACGTAAAGCCGCACACCAGGTTTAGACGTAAAAAATGTATAGCAGTTTTCTCGATACGGAACTATACGGATTTATTGTTATGAGCTTAGGCGCCCGGCGCGCGGTTTCCCCATTATTTACGTTACCGCATTAGTATTCAAATTAAAGCGACTATCCCTTCGCGGAATATAAAGCGTTCGTATATCCTGCCGAACGAAGGAAGAAGAAGAAGAAGAAGAAAAAAAAAAGAAATGGAGAGCGACCGACCGCGCGTCGGTATCTGGAATCTACAGGAGCAAACGTAGTCGCAAGGTCAGATGATCAATCTTTGTAATATTAATTACTCGCGGCGAGATTTGGATCTACAAGTCTAAATTCCTCATTTTAAGCTTTCACTGCGCGGTCGCGCACGCGTGCGGCTAATGAGCATGCGCGCTCCTCGGCTTATATGTGACGCCGTTATATCCTTCATGGCAAAAAGAGAAGAAAAAAAAACAATCTAAGTGTACGTCATTTAAATAGGTCTTGATAAGCATAATGGACCTAGAATAATGCAAGATATCGATTCCAGTATGGCTTGAAAATCAATTTACAAAGATTTAAAAATGATATTTACACAGTTAACTGTATATATACAGATACAAGATAGGTCATCGTATGAATTTTTCATATCACATGACGAATCTTCAAAGGTAAAAAGTAAACAAGTTCGTTCTCAAAAAGTATTACCGAAGTTTAATTAAACCAGCAACAAAAAGCAATTTTTTCTTATTCCCCCGTTCCAGAGTACATCAAAACAAGTCTGTCGTACACAACCTTGAGTTGCGCCGCTGCAAGCACAGCAAAAAAATTCAATCCTCACTCGCATGCTTTTTTTACCCGCGCTCTCCAACGACAATTTCCAACTCGCTCTCGCGACAATCGTCACGGGTAATCGCTTGCCGAGCTCTTTTTTTTTTTACCTCCCCCCTCTCATTCCTCTCTTTCACATAATTAACGCCGAGCGGTGTTAATGAGAGCACGCGCCTCTGTGGCACCCTCGCGTGCGTGCATGCATGTGCTGCTCTCGTTTTCTTTTCTCGCTTTGCGGATTCGCGTATACGTGTGTGTGTGCTCTCGATAATTGGCGTGCGCGTGCGAAATTTATTCGTTCAAGTCGAGGTCCCTGGATAAGGCCTAATTCCATGTCGGAACACGAGAAAAGAGAGAGAGAGAGAGAGAGAGAGAGAGAGAGAGAGAGAGAGAGAGAGAGGCAAATCGCGAATACTGCATCGGATGCGGGAATACAGCGGTCGGCGGCTTGTTGTGGAGAGTATATAAGGGAGAGACTTCCTTTTGCGTTGCAGCGCGTCGGTGCACATGTCGAGGGATATATTTGCAGTGCGGAGAGCGTGTGTAGAGAGAGTATATTGCTCGTGAGGCCGCAGATTGTTAGCTTTCGATGTGAAAGGAGTTTGTTAGAGTAATTGGTGCGAGCGAGCTGATTTTGTGGTATACCTATATATACGTGTGTTTGGGTATAGATTTTATTGCATGATGTGGAATAGAGGTTGGAAAATATTTGGTTGAATAAATATGGTATATTTGTAACAGTATAGTATACAGTTTTAAATATCACAGTAACATTGACATCATATTTTGAATTCTTAAGATTCGATTGACGCATTTTGTATGTATCCAGTGACCACCGGCATCGCTCGTTCTCTTTTATATGCTCAATACAAGAGCTGAGAAATAAGACTAATCCAAAGTTATCGATCTGGTCTATCGCTTTTAATGGTTAGAATAAAACCAGAATCACAACACGGACTTTGGTCTAATTTTTGACTGACGCATTATATATGGGATCGAAAAAAAACATCAAATGGCAATTAGCATAGTGAAAGCCGGTACAGGACAGAGAGACATGTATTACCGCATGATTATAATTCAATCGGAGGCTTCGATCTGGCTGATGAAAGGACTATACGTTATAAGGCACTAATCTTTAATAGATACGTAAGTGCCAATGCCAGTCTCGATAATTTAATTATGAAATCTGAAGATTTAATTATCATATTATTGAAGGTGAATGTTACAGCGAAAATTCCTGCATTATTTTAGCACATGAAATGAATGGCTTCCAAGTTTTTACGGTTAACTACCTACTTCTGTATCAAGAGAATCGTGCCCAAAATCGTAGCTCTATCTCTCATTACTTCAAAGGTTTGATTCTTCCTATTGCAACTCCAAACAACAATGCATTTGTTTTAATATTGTTTTAGTATTGTTTCAATATTGTTTTAATATTATTTCAGTATTTTATTAATACTGTTTCAATATTGTTGCAGCAATTTTTAATACCACACGATAAATATAAAAAGTACTTCTTTTTGAACAAATTCCAAAGTTTTTGCTAGTTATATCAAAAGGCGGTATACCTCATTCATACCTTATATTACTCAAAAACCTTCACTTCACAGTACTTTACTTTATATAACTTCACAGCATCACTTACATCGGCGCACGCGAACAAAAAGATATAAAGAAAAAAAATCTACTTATCTCCGTATTAGCCACAACGCATGCCCAAAATCGTCACTCTCTTCCCCAACTCAAAATGCTACACACGCGCGAGCGCTCACATACAAGAAAAACTCCCCGACACGGTCGTCGCATCAAAAACAACCTCGACATGCCCTCGCAATCAGCGCTCACCTGTCCCGAGAGAGAGAGAGAGAGAGAGAGAGAGTAAGACTCGCACGGCCATGTACCCGCGCTCGCGAAAGTGTTGGAAGAGCCAGGGTACCCGCGTTCTCACGCTTCCGTTCGCTGTATGTCTCGTAATTGCGCGTGCGCGCTGCTCTCAACTAGTCTACTACAGCCCGTGTTGTTTTTAGAAAAATCATAGTAGAGTCTTGATGATATACTTATATAGCATGGTATAAGGATGGTTTATCGTCGTCGTGTTGTAGCAGCGTTTGGTTGTATTTATAAGCGGCCGCGCGTGCGTTATAAACTCTGAGCTTTCGTTTATTTATTAATTAGAAGGGGTTATTTAGCGTTATACGCTTTACTTGGGTTTATTCCACGTTCTTTTGGTGTCAGAGATATGTTCCGGAGGGAATTTACCAGCGTATGGTGTACGGTAAAGCTATGGGGATTAATTGGGAACTTATTTATATGTTCTGTAATAAAAGTGTATTAGGAATTATTGCAGAAGTAACAGCAGCTGATTGATTTGTGCTCCGAAAGTTGGCTTTCGCGTAGGAAGAACGCCGATTCGGAGTTACGAATCATTTAGACGTTTGTGTAGCTATAAATTTAAATGTTAACGTTTGATTTATCCTAACATCTACCGATTAGGATATCCGCATCAAATCAACGAATTTATTCAGTCGTATTAATAAATTGTAGACAAAATACGTCTTTTACGGTACACGTATACTCAATCCCGTTTTCCCTTCTTATCAAACCGACAAAGAAGCCAGAGTTGGACATAAAGAGCCCAACCACTGAGCCGATAATCGCCTACTTCATCGCGACAATAAAAATTCCCGTCGCAATTTCACGTGAATCGCGATGAATTTTTTTTGCACACTCCGAATCACAATGAATTTCGAACGATCGATCGACCACGATGCAACCACGCGACACATTAATATATAAGACGCGCTTGCGCGTGTGCGTGTGTGTACGCATTAAGGCTTCTCCCCTTTTATTTTTTACACATATATCCAAACGAAACTGTGCGCACGAAGCTGCTCCTTCTTTTTCTCTCTCATTCTCGTGGAAAAAAATGCAGAAAACGTCGAAACGGTTTACGGCCGCGCGCACGCGTCTCATGCATATGTACTCGGGCGGCCACTCGAGGTGTATCAATGGTTGATCGAAAAACTGGTACAATCTTCGCTTCTCTTTTTCACCACAAGGTTCAGCCTCGGCAAGGTCGAAGAAGGAAAGAGGAGAGGACCAATAGTTTCTTTTTGCACAGCAGTGAGCGCGTGCCCGAAATGTCGATTTTGGCGTGAGATCGTCGCAAACAGAATGGCGAAGTAGCTAACAGAGAGAGAGAGAGAGTTTTTCGAAGGGGGGTAAGATAGAACGAGAGAGAGAGAGAGAGAGAGAGAGAGAAGTGAGAAGAGGTGAGCTGCGCCTAATGCGCTTAGGATTGATTTTTAACGATGGCATTAGCGGTCGCGGAGATAAATTAAGCTGCCGCCTGATTTTTAAGTGGTCGCGGCCGCGTGGTTTAGGGTGAATTGTGTGGCGAGTGTATAAAAACATAGCTGCGCGTCTGCGTGGAATAACTTTGCATCGATTGCGGGTGCGGGAGAGTGCAGTGACTTTGCCGAAGCGAAGCGAACAGATGCAAGAAAAGGGTTTTGGTGTGTATCACATTGTTGGCTGTATAGTGGTTTCAATTATACTGGAAATGTGGCTTTTTTTAATACAAGTCTTTATAATGTTACAGTGATCTTGCGAGATAATTAAGAAATGCTGGAATGTGAATAATCGGGATATAAGTTTATTCGAGCGGAAAAGTATTGGTTTAGCTGCTATAGATTAAACGTGTTTTTCTTAAAACTACATTCTTCTATGTATAAAAGTTGACTTGATAATGTTTTCTAGTGTTAAGTGAAACTTGTCGGGGAGTTGATAAACTTAGATTACATTTCTATGTAAGCGCTTTTTATATATACCATTGCCAATAATTAAATTGTACTTACAAAATGATTCGAAAAAGATAATTTAAAGTTTTGTATTTAATTAACAAGAGGTGATTTGTGTTATCTTTTTAATCTAACGTAAATTACTATACCTAAATTGAAATGCACCTGTTCTGCAATTAATATTTTTAAGCTAAAACGAAAAACAGTGTCGCATCGAGCAACAACAAAACCAAAGTCTCCACTTAACTTGGATAAGATATTTATACTTAATCTTTGATTCTCCTCGATATCAAGTCACATGCGGTTATATACCTGCAACTCAATCCTGTAACTCTCAAAACCCCTTATCCTCCCTGTCTCTCAGTTTCGTATTATCTTATCTTCGGTAAAATAAACGCGCGAACCGAAAGCTCTACAGGCCCATACAGCTTGTGGGACCGATGTATACGTTTGACTGTCACCGTGCGGTGTGAAATTCTCGCCGACTCTCAGGACGAAAACACAAACCGTTGGGATTTTCGAAAATTAGTATACCGACGACGTTCCGACGCGTCGGGAAATCTTTGATGTGGACTGTGCCGAGATCATTAATTTTCAGCAACTCTGATTCTCTTGGGATATGTAGAGTAAAAGGTGATCACATCTGCCGATCGCTCTGGGCTTATGTAAATTGAAATCCGTCTGCGTGTCTTTTATACAGCGTTCTGCAGCCGTAATTTGTTTAGATGACCATGAGCTGGTTGTTTCTGTTTCTGTGCATCTATTCGAGAGAGAAAATAAAGATGGATGTGAGGAGTTACCGCCTCTAATTGCTGCTAGGGGGTATGGGAAATGCGGCTGGAGTGTATATACGCGGTGATTTGCAACTGCGACGCGAGATGTGCTATATTAGGTAGAGGCGTAATATGTTTTCGTCTGGATGTACGACGATTAGTTTGGATAAGGAAGCAGTGTTTCCTTGTAGGAGGAAAGAGTTTGATTAAGGATGGTGGAATGCTATAAAGTGCAAGTGCGGAGAATATATTATGGATGCTATAACATAACAACAAACTATAACAAATTCCTAACAATTTTTCATAATTTCTATAAGGTGTGATTTTCCTGTTAGAACTTTTCACAATAATGTTTTAATACTGTAATTATATTGTTTCAGTACTGTTTAAATATTTTTTTCAATATTCCTCTAATATGGATTCAACATTCTTTAAAACTACAACTAATGAAATAGATACTTCTTTATTAAAAAATACAAAAATATTATATTAGTATATTTTCTGAACCTATTTTGTCTGTTTTTAGATTTTAGCAGTTTGTGGTACCTTTATGAGCCAGTACGATAACTTTTGTAAAACCATTTATAATTTATACAAAATATTCCTGTCACTAAACTATCGTTAAAAACACACACCGGTTTATCTCGCAATCTACTACCTATCAAAAATGTCAATGCCAATTGAAATCTAAAAAAAAAAAAAAATGATCGATCTATAAACAACAAAACCCCAAGCCTCTTTGCCTATATACAACGATTGAGCAACAAGCGAACATATATTTATTTTACACAATCGTCAATAAGCCAAGCAACCACCTGCGTATACTCTCTCCTAAACGTTTTGCTAAAACCACGTCTTGCCGATAACCAAAGCTAATACCTGTTAACCACCGTGATTGATTACCTACTCTGCAAGACAACTCTGCACGCGTATAGGCGCAAAAAACTCGCGATTCCCCTTCTCTGGTGCACACACGTGCGCAGCCTCTCCGTACATACATACACAGGTATCTATATACCCCGTCGGCGCTACAAGACACGCGGAGAAAGTAAAGTGTATATAGGTACCATATATATATATACACCTACGTAGTCGCCGCCACAACTGCGATCGCCGCACGAGATAGCCCGAGAGGGATAACTACCGTGCGCGAGCGCACGCATAATATATACATTGCCTCTTACCATATATATATATACACACACACGTGTATATATATGTATGTACACGAAGAAGCTAGAGGCTAGAGAGAACCGGGCGCCGCCGTTGCGCGCGACGATGGGTAGCCTCATTACCCTCTAATAGTTCCCCGTATCCGCGGAGACGATAGTCGCCTCTCTCTCCCTCTGATGCCCCAGGTCATCTGGAATTTCAATTTGGATAGGCTCAGGCGCGGGTGCACGCCAGGGGGCTTTTGCTCGAGTTTTGCATACTAAGAGGGTATATATATATAGAAGCCGAACGTTGTATGCTATATCTCTTTCTCTCCAGGAGAGCGGATATTTTTCGTATTTTCGTTTTGTCTGCGTTCTAGGAGAAGCTACACATGTGTGTGTAAAGATCGAGATGAATACATTAAGTCTTGGTTTTTCGAGAACCCGGGGAGAGATATGGGTTGGCCGCTTTTTGTTCGACGAGGGCGATCTTAAATTTCTTAATGTATTAATATGCGCATGAAAATAGGGTTTTGAGAGAGGGCGAATAGATACATATATCATTATTGGGGTAATTTAGAATTTATGCATTATAGGTTGGAAGATTAGAGGAATTTCAATAAAATTCATCGTTGTATAGATGCGCATACATCACAGGAACATTTTATTTATTT
Organism: Torymus texanus; assembly: GCA_036873485.1. NCBI lineage: Eukaryota > Metazoa > Arthropoda > Insecta > Hymenoptera > Torymidae > Torymus > Torymus texanus. The sequence goes on along the minus strand of JAYJLV010090918.1, from coordinate 6,402 downwards.
GTCCTTTGTGTTTTATTATATTTTGGTTTCTATATAATTACTCGGATTTTTATAACGAATTACCTGTACAAAGTCAAAATATTTTCCAACGTCACTCTGACCATTTTTTACCAGCATTTTTTTTTTATCCACCTGATATATCTCACAAAAAAAAGCACCATCCCCAATCGGAACCCTACACCGTCCCACTCGTTACGAATCAGCTAATCGTCTGGGCTTACCTAAAAGAAAGTCAAAATAAATCGCTTCCCGTTAAACGAGCATCACCTCCGTGCACCTGTATATATATATACTATCCTTCGAAAAGTCACCCGCAGCATCCTCTTTCTCTCTTCCTCTGTCTACCGTCGGCGTGAAGTCAAAGCAACGCCGCACGGACGTGACGGACACGCGTGCGTCTTCCAGTAGCCACAAGAGAGTTCGCTCCATGGCATTTTAACGATCGTCGCGTCTAAGCGACAGATCGCGATCGGCGGCCTGACGACGTTTTTGGGGACTGCGCACTGCCGCTACCGCCGCGTACAAACGAGAAGAAAGGAGGACGCGCGGTGTCCGGAGAGAGAGAGAGAGAGAGAGAGAGAGAGGGAGAGAGAGATAGCCATGAGGCTTAATTGGGGACCGTGTTGTGTGCCGGTGAGCGCTATCGCGACGAACAGAGTCAAGCTGCTTTGCGGTAGCTGCGGGGGAGAGGAGAGGGACTAGCGTCCGGTGTCCGTCGTTTTCCGAGGTTGCTGATGCTGCTGCTGCTGCTGCCTTTCTCCCGACAAGGGAGCCTTTATCTTTTTATCAGTGGTGCGGCTGTGGTACATCTACACAAGGACAGAGAGAAGAGAGCAGGTACACGGGGGTTTCGGAGTTTATAATTTGTTGTGGAGAGAGAAGCCAGAGTGTGTGTGAGAGGAGACTGATGCAGTGGCGTAACGAACAAATTTTTAACGGTCAAGTGGAATTGTGAGAGGTTTGGTAATTTCTGCAAGTTGGTTGACAAAACAATGCGTAAATATATACACGTATATATACGATTCAATCTTGCTCGATATTATCACTATACTTTTTCAAGATATATAGTTATATTGTATTAGTATTACGATATATTGACTCAGATTTCAGACAATATATTGCCACAAAGCATTTTGACCTTTTTCATTACTTCTACAAGAATTGCTTTTTGCCTTTTCAACTCTATACGATCTGCGACAATATTATTTCAATATTGTTTTAATATTGTTTCAATATTCTTTCAGCGTTCATAAGTAATACAATGAATAGAAAGTGATACTACTTTATGAATGATTGAAAAATAAATAATTTTTTGATGAGATTGAATCAAGATTTTTAAATTTTTTGGACAAAATAATACTTTCTAAAAAGTATCGTTTGAAACTTCTAAAATAAGAATAAAAAAAAATAAAACAGATATAACTAATACATCAAAAACTCAACGTTATTATATAGACTCCTTACCCAAGTCCCTTTCCACCCTCTAACCCGACCCAGCATCATCTTTCATCTCCCCATTTGACCCAACATATATCCACCTTCCGCCTCTTTTTTGGCCCCCAGTAGCGCTGCTTTACTCACGCATACTCTCTTGGGGTCAAATTTATCCTCGCGAAATTTCAGCACGCGTATAGATATCGAATGGCTGGCAGTGTATATATACCGGTAGCCATATACGCGTAGAATTCGATACTCCCATACGGTCCACTGCTGCTGTTGCTGCCGTATAGTTCCTCTTTCTCCTTTTCCCTGCGAGAATATATTGCGCCAATCAGGGGAATCGAATGTGTATATATATATATACGTCGCGTGTATATAGGTACTCCTTTGGCTACATACGCCAGCTGACACTCGGGTTTTCACTCGAACGATTGTTTAGTCAACGAGAAGGCACACGCGCCAATACAACAAGCGAGCAAGCAAGTTTTCTTATGGTAGTATATCACTTTCCCTCAGGTGCGCCGGTTACTCGAGAGTGCACAGGGTACTGTTTTTTTTTTCTTTTATGGTTTTTTTTTGTTGCCAATGGCGCGCGCGTGAGCGACTGAGGTTCTTGTTTCGTGTGAAGTATAGAAAAATCTGGTGGACATCTTAATTGCGGGCCACTTTGAACGTCAGCCGGTCGCGGTAGCTTTATAAGTTGAGAGCAAGAGAGAGAGAGAGTATATATAATAAATTTATTAAGAGCTTGAAGTTTGTTACGCTGCGTGTACATGATTCAAGATAATTGTGAGAGATTGTAGTAGTTAATTGTAGCTATCCTTCAAAGATATTATTACTTTTTGGGTGATTAAACAAAATTGTGGAGACAAAAGTGACATATTTTTCATGTCGGGACAAACATCGCGATTAAGATGTGTACTTTCCACATTTTTTTAACCCGAAGTAAATCATGAATGTTAACAGTTCCCAGTAAATGCGGATATTAAGGACTTATCGATGAAACCTCATACCTGACGATTTTCTCCTCGAAATCGAACCACCATAACAATATTAATATATTACTGATTATTTTATTTCCACATTACCACTACTCTTTCTCTCCCGATATCCCAACCGCTCGACATAATTTCGGAATATCATCTCGAAAATCGTCTCGTTCTCATTCATTGAAATGTAAAAATCGAGGTATACTTTCAATCGATCAAAATGATTTATTCATTCAATAGCACGTCTCGATCCAGTTTGTTTCTTATAAAATTGCAATAAAAGAGCCCGGCACATACGAAGTCGTGTGTGCGCCCCGCGTTAAGACACATCATCGCCGTCATAAATATCGATCGAACCCGAGAGAGTCGCATAATCGTTTCTTTCGTTTCTTTCATTCGCAGCAGGGACGATAAAAACAACGTCGCCAGACCGAACGATTCGCTCTTTCTTTGAGAACCGTTGTGTTCGTTTTTTTTACGAGTCCCTGTGGTGATATTAGCTTGACTCTCTGCAGGTATATGTATATAGTGCTAATGTCGCGCGGGAAACGCGTCCTTCGTTTTCCTGATATAGGGTGGTTGTAAGGACAGCTCCCTCTCGTACGTGATGTCGCGATCGTTTATATGGTAATGCGATAATTAAGACATCCGTGGGATACGAGGGCGAAGATTGCGGAAAAGAGCAGGGCTTGTTTTGAAGAACACCAGAGAGGAGTAAGTTGTTTGCCATCACGAAGTTGCTCGCTGTTGATATATGCAATTGCGCGTGTTGTCCCGTGCGTGTACATATCGTGGTATCTTCTTTTTTTCTTTTATTCAAGTGCTTACTAAAAGCTGCAATTATTAAAGGACGGTGTACGTGTTTGTTGAATACGTAAAAATTTCAATTGAGATATATAGTGATTAATCGCGTGGCCTTCGTGTCACTCAATTATTATATTTTATAAAATTATTGTTTTTCTTGTTGTTTTAATGTTCTGAGATTAACATGTTTTTTCAAAGTATATCTTAAAAATTTTGATCTCACCTATATTCCATATCTTTGAATTACATTTATCTTCACTCAAATATTCATTGACTTCGAAATACGAAAAAAAAAACAAATTTTAAATTTAATACATTTGAAATTGCTTCAGAAAACGTATAATAGTAAAAAGCATAACTTATCGTTCGTAATAATGATACCCACAAATTAGTTTGCGAAAATTTTGCAAGCCATTTTAATAAAATTAAACGCGAACATGTACCCGCGCGTGCGCTCGTATCAATAATCTTCGAAAACGCAGCGGCCAAACGCTCATATTCCAGAAAACGAATATAATCGACAATAATATATTATTTATCCAGCATAATTTTTGCCACCGACCCAATACAAAACAGCAGACTTGCACAGCAATACGCCTTGGAAAATCCATGCCCGAGATAAGCCAGTCGCGCATATAAACTATGTATACGGCAATCTGTGCGGGCGGTTACAAGCGCCAGGTGCGCAACAACGCGTATATATATATATATATAATACGTGTACGTTTGCTCTTATTGCACAGCGGTTATAAGCCGTTTAACGTAAGGACCTCTCTCTCTCTCTTTTGCTTGGCACGTATATGATAAAGCCTTATTTATGGTTTTTGCTTCTTATCGTTGCCTTCGATGCACGCCGGTCCATTCTATCTGTTAATTCGCGTTGTTCAGTCTTATCTCATGTACATGCGAGGTAGAAAAAGTCGAGTGGAAGATTTTTTTTTAAGTGCCGGCTTCTTCTTTATTTTTGCCTTCGGCAAGAGAGGATTAATTGTCCGCTGCCTCGATGCATATATACACGCACACGGTAGCAAGCTAATGATCAATTGTGAGCGGCGTATTTCGTCGCGGAATTAATGTAGCAGGAGGAATTAAACATTACTTTTCAATTAAGAGCGAGAGTGCGGCCGATGAGTCAAAATGTTTTGACTCATTTCGCCCCGAGATAGCATCGCCGCGTCGATCGAGAGAAATTGTCCGAGCATGAGTTACGAAATTAATGTACCTGCCTCCGAGAGCTGGTAAATAAACTACTACGCGAGTTATGAACAATTAACTTTTCAGTCTGATTAATTAATATTTCTTTTCCCCACTTCGCGAAGCAATAGGTTTATGTGTATATATATATGAAGCAGTGGTATAAATAAAAGTTCGGATATATACGTTACACTTTTTCGGGCAGTAAACTCGTGCGCTAATTTCACGTCAGAAGTTATGCACCCATCAAGCTGTGCGCATGTGCATATATATACACGTATATATGTAACATATAAAGCTTATGTGCTTTGATTGCCCTCGATTTACGACTCAACAATACTCGGGATAAATCTTACTCGACGAAAGTATAAATCACATCGCACTAAATTTTTTCTTCCCTCTTGCGTGCCTCGGGAATTAATCGACCGACTGGAGACAATTAATTTATCGGCACTAAACCATACGCGTAGTATTCGAGAAAAACGCTATACTGTCCTCTTCTCGAACGCGACACACGCCATATGAGAAGAAAGCTTCAACGTTCGCGTATATGAATCTTTATATGCTGCGACACGCGCGCGTGCGCGGAACAATATACAACTCATAACTGAATGACTTCAGCAAAAAGTGCATGTACAGTGCATGGTACGCAGTCGGAGGCCACTAATTGCCGGTACACTCGTTTTTCCAATGCAGCTTGTATGGCTTTCCGTTGCGACTAATTTATCGTCACGAAATAGGAGAGCGCTGACGGAATATCAATGAGCGGTGCTTTGTGCGATCGCAGCGAGAGATGGTAATAATACCGATTGGTTGGTAGTTGTACATGAGAGGGCATGCGGCGATGGTGGGTGAGGAAAAAAGTTGAGGGATATTGTGAAGGAGCAGGAGTTGCGTATTTTTAATGATTGATGTCCTGAGGTTGTAAGAAATGGTTATGACTGCGATGCGGTATGCTCTTGTCAGTGTGTTATAGTATAACGATACGTACGTATACACATATGTGCACGTTTGAAAATTGTGGTTTTTGTAGTTTAAGAAACAATTACACAAATTGGACGTATCTTGGAAACAGTTATATTAATATTGAGGTAGTTTGAGGTAATTCAGACACTGAGCTAATTCAGTAACTTTTATAGTTCTCTATCTCCACGTATTGGAAAGTTTCAAATAGCAATCAGCAGCTTTTAAATATGAAAAATGTACTTTATAAATCGTTTTTATTTAAAAATAATCACTACATTTTTATGTACATTTCTTCTTTCACTTTTCAGCGAGTCGCGCGTTTTATAAAACCAAAAGGAAGTGTTTCGTTTATAGATGAAATATAAGCTAAAATTTCAATTGAAAGTGGTAGGGATAGAAAGGTGAGGTTTTTTTCTTACAACTTGTATATGGAAATAATATAAAAAAATTTTCTTTAATATTTATATAAGTAAAATATCTTTGTTTCTACAATTCATTTATCATTCATGAGTCATTTATTTTTCCCTTTTGTAGGTAAAAAGGTGATCAAAAAGAATTTTTTGTTTATTTTTCAGCGAAATCTCTTTTATGTCTACTTTTATTTATTTTACATTTAGCTATTATTGGGATGATGTAATTATATAGTCAAAAGAGTATTTATATTTGAAAATATTAATTTTTACAGCTTATTAATTTATAATATTTTCTGAATATTGGTCGAATAATTCAATCAAACACATTTAACATTTTGGTACCCTTCAAATCCAATATCACTTCCAGTAGATTCTTAATTCTTTTCTATATTTAGTATACTTTAAAGATTTTTTTATAAGTTTTCTAACACATTTGCAGAAAGTTATAGAAAATATTTCGCTTAAGGGGGTCTTACACCTATAAATTTGGAAAAAATCAATATTTTTTTTTATTTGATATTTCGATTCTATATATCATTCTAAACATGTAAAAAAGTTTGAGTAACATATTAAAAAAATTACCGAAGATATAAGCA
>JAYJLV010090907.1:0-13115 GCA_036873485.1 Torymus texanus | reverse complement strand
TCGAGATAATCCATAAACATCGACTTTTACTCTGGTGAATATATAAGGCCCTCCCGGGGAGGTCGTGCCTAATAAAACTGCTAAAATTCCTATATAAAAAAGAGATGGACTTGAGATTGTCACCTCTAATGATCGTGATTGGTCGATTTGAAATGAATATGTAAAATTAAATTGGCCCACGATAGGGCGCGCGCATTGACACTTCTATTGATTAAAAGATACCTTTTTGTATGTAATATTTTTTAATATAAAATTTTGTCATTTTTTGTCTCAAGAATTTTTGAAGGTATCGTTGAAATTTCAACTCAAAACTAACATTTTAATTAACATCTAGATAACAGAAATGATATTTTTAAGAGTGGCTGCATTACATACGAACTTGAGAAAAATTTAAATTCTATTTATTTATTTATCTATTTGTTTATTTGAATTTATTGGACAACGGTATCCTTTTACATTTTTATCATAAATAATATATACACCTATTAATTGATTGCTTATTACAGGATATATAAATAGGCTCTATTTTAAATGACTATAGGAATTAGTTTTCTAGTTATATGTTTCATTTTTATAAACCTTCTGAATTGTGTGATAATGTAATTCTATAATAAAAAAAAGTTTTTGATGGTTCAAAATGAGTATAGTCTGTAATAAAATTAGATTATCTCTTTGATTTTAAACTTCACAGTTTATAGTATATATGTAATATAATCGATTAGAAATTCTTATATCAAACTTCAAGTTATTCAAATTTGTTTCAAAGCTTTTTCAAATAATTCCAATCATCTGCTGTTCATAACGAGATAAAGAATAAGTTTCATTCTATTCATGTATACATTCTGTTTTAAGGGGATGCAGGAGTCATGTGTTGTTACGTAGTTACCGACAATCTCATATTTGTTGTTACCTTCGTTCAATTTTTCTAACAGTTTTTAAATATCGGGCGACAAGTATTTTTAATGTAAATAACAAAATAAATGAGAATAACGTAGCATTCAATGGGGAAAACTGTCTTGACTTCGACATCCCTTTGAGAATATACGTTTGGATACCCTTATGGTAGTTGTATATAAACGTGTCCCAATCAAAGTCTTGCATTGAAAAGGGAAATAATTTTTTATCATCTGTATGTAAACGAGACCATAAATTTCTTGTGTTTTCATTTTCAAACTTCCATTCGTGTGTGGAAAAGTAGCCTGTTGTTTCAATAAGTTTGTGTATTTTTGTATACATTTTCATTAGTCTGCAAAAAAATGTTATTATTTTGTTATACATTTAAAATGTTAATAGTTAAATTATAGAAAAAAAATTTATTTTAAAAACCTGGGTTTTCCACCAGTACAATATAATATAGTATCGATGAACGAAGCAGGTATCCAATGAAGAAAGATAGTGTAAAATCTAAAAACCCATAAGTGTTTGGTCGGATAAAAACACGCCTTGAACGTGAATTTCCTTCGACATTCATTTATACATTTGAAACTCACATTAACAAGTTTTTTATTGGAAATCGGTGCTTCCACAGTTGAACAATAATTGTAAATGAGCATTTCTTCATTTCTTCTAAAATAAAATTATTTTAAACGTTGATACATTATATTTGTATAAAAGCACTTTATGTTTACTTTACCTATTCCCTTGCATTGCTACGTCTCGTACACTAGCGATCAAAGCATTAACAACGTAATCTACAGGTACCACATTTGTATATTTTTTTAAATCGCAAACTGTTGTTTTCAAAATTCCATATGCTGCTCCGGCTATAATACCCGTCAGTCCATCAGGCTGATCAATCCATCCGGGTTTTGGTTCATTTACAGCTCCTACTACTAACCATAACACGAGTTTATCATTATTGTATGTGATAACATATATTTTTCGTGGATGTCCAAAACATTTTCTAACTAATAACTGGCTACTTATATTAGAAACTTGCTATAAAATTGGAATTTCCTTTGTCTCATTCCTAGCATTTGATGAAACACTTTTCTCCTATTATTCGAACATTTAATAGACTAGCCACATTAAACGCGCTTCGCGCGTACTATTTCTTTATTTACTTTTTTTTTGAGATTATGATCATGATCACGTTAGTTTTAATTTAAAAGTGCGTTTCAATGAGTTTAAATTATACGATAATGACGTAATTTTAATAAATGAAATAATGAAATTTTTCAAATACTATTTTAATTATTAGTTTTAAATACTCAACTTAAGAATTCAATCATGAAAACTCAAACCTATTCGATTTTGGTGCCTATTCTATATAGACCAATCAAATGAGTTAACAAAAAGCCAATAAAAACAGTTTTATTGTGATGACAGATTTCATCCATCACTTTTTAAAGAGAGGATTGGAAAATAGAATAAGTTTTTTTAAAACTAGCACGAACTTGTTCTTGAGCATTCGATGATCTTGAAGCTGATTAGTTTTTTTGGTCAGGAAATAGCTGTTAGGTTATTATGATGAGGAATAAGACACAGTTTAATGGTAATAGATACATTTTATGTAATATCCGCAAAAGAATACTTGTAAATGATTTTTTTGTATATGTGTTTATATTTTAGTACGCTATCAGTTACAGTTGAAAGCTGTCAAATTTAACGTCAAGTCTGTTAGTGAACTTAAAACGAAAATTTTAAGGTTATATCGATATATTTCCGATCTATTTAATGTATGAATGATAGGGAAAAAGCATTTCATTGCGCCTATTAACTGACCATTTCTCTACCTGTTTACTGAGATTGTGTCTATGGGGTCTATATTATAAAGTCAGTACTTGTCGATTTAATAATTTTTGTACACCAACATTTATGTAAGGGACATTACGTAAAGCATGGTAAACATTAGTTTTAATTTATTTTTTAATTTTTGTAGCTTCTTATTACTTTACAATCATACGTATTTCTTACCGATTCCTGGTCTGAATATTCCCATAGGCAAGCCTCCACTTTCTGTTTTAATCGCATCTTCTGCCATCGCTTTAGTGAAGGTATAAGTATTGGGCCAAGAACTTATAAGTCTAAAAATACAAAATATATTAGATAACGTTTATATAGATACTAAATTTGATAATGGAACTTACTCTTTGGTCATCTTATCTAGTATATCTTCTGGCACCGAGCTAACTATATTCATCAATTGGTTGTAGCTAATAGAATAATCGTAAAATTTTTCTCCAATATTAGAAGTAAAACAATTAGAGTAGGTCGTAGAAACATAAACACAAGACTAAAAATAGTAATCAGTAGCTATTATACCATAGTAATAATCATGTTATTAAAAATTTTATATTGTGCCTTTATTACGTCGAATTTTATATTAATAAAAAGTATTCTTACTGAATTTATGTTTTTATTACCTTTAAATTCTGCATATTTCTACACAATTCAAGAATGGTAAGAGTAGCTTGGACATTAATACGGGCCGCCCTCTTTATTTTTTCTGTAAATCGAATAGTTGCAGCTGCGTGAATAACTATTGTAACCTTCAATAATATTAACACACAAAATAAATAATTATTATATTGTGTAATGCATAAAAAATAAACTTTGTGCATGTACAAAAATTGTCATATATAACTACTTCTGCCCTATTGGAACCTGAATTAGTTAGTTATACGGAGAAAAATTTATACGTTAACTTTACTTTTTTTATAAGAAAATAACTCACTATTTTTATAGTAGCGATCGGACACAATCGACATGTAGCATTGTTACTGTTTTAAATATTAATTTTTTTTTAGTTTTGTAGAAAATTTTATTATTTGAAATTTTACTTTTTATTATATTTGCAGCAGTCCGTAAAAGTACTATTTCAAAATTTGTATTTAATAGTAAAATTTGCTACAAAAATAATAAAAATTAATATTTAAAACAGTAAAAATCTCACATATCGAGTGTGTCCCAGCGCTACTATCAAAATAGTAAATTTTCTTATAAAAAAGTAAAGTTTACAAATAAATTGCCAAAAACTATGCCGATGAAAGGTTTCCGATAATATTCGACCTTTTAAGAGATTCAAAATACAATAGATTTTTTTAAATACTTACATAAGTTTGTTCTTAACTGTTTCAAAAGTATTAAAATTGTAGACAAAAAGAATCAGTTTCTTTAGTTAGGAAATGGCTAGTAGTAGGCTAGTTCTTATGACGAGGAGTGAGAGACAGAATCGGAAATATATGAGTTTTTTTCTATTATTTTGACATCTTCAAACTTGTTAAATCGATGAAATTAATAAAAATATTTTTGCAATTTTGTGCAAGCAGTTTCTCTGCTTTAACGTTATTTTATCGGGCAGGAAATACCGTATTAACTTAAAAAGATAACAAAGAAATAAACATAAAAAAAGAACTATTTACGGGCTCTTAAAAGATCTTTATTTACTCAATACCACACCGGTTAAAAATTGTCTAAAGTATACATTAACAAATGATCATAGTTCGTACTCCAGAATTTGCACGATTACTTTTTCGAAATGTTCAAGTTATTGAGAATGTATTTGAAAATCATACTTACATTATTAATTAATAAGCTTCTGTCTTCTGCCGAAATCCCTAAATCCGGAAGACTACAATCACCAGAAATCGCAATAATTTTTTTTTCAATTTCAGTTCTCTTATCTTTTAAATGCTCTAACGCCTAAAAATTTTTCTTTAAGATATTTTTTGATTATAATATTTTTTAAATAACTTATGTTATTTTGGTATCAATGTACTTACAGAATCATCGAGAAGTTGGTGTATACGATCATTTACATTTTTTCTTTCTTTTGGTCGTAATAATAAATAAATACAGGAAATATCTGGACAGCATCGCAGTAGTTTTTCTAGCAAAACTTTGCCCAAAAATCCAGTTCCACCTATTTGAAAAAGTTATTATGGATTAACATGAATAGTTTATATTTTAGTCAAAAAGGAAAAGAACTGGGGTTAAAGTTAAGAAACGCGATGTATACATTTCTCATTTGTTTATAAAATAACAGAAAATACATAAAAACTTAAATAAGTTAGCGACCTGAAAATTTCTACCAAAATGAAAAAAAATGAGCCTTATTGATCCAAAATCAATTAAAAGGTTTTCGAGATATCGCCCGGATACATACACACACATATAATCTGCAATGTAATTTTTTTTTCCACTACTTCAAAGCTTCCTTTATTAGAGATCAAAAATATATCAGTTTTCAAGAGAAAATGAATGAAAAGTAGTATTTTAAACTATTTATAGTGTCTTTGTCTCAAAAAGCAATGTAAATACGGATCAGTAAAAAATCTATAACATTTTTCAAAAGACTAAAGTAATTAAATACCTGTAATAAAAATTGATTGACCAGCATAAAATGCTTGAAGAACGGATTTCTCCATTTCCCTTTTTTATTTTCAATTCAACTCTTTATAGGGTATTACTATATCTTATCAATCGATATTGATACTCTCTTTTGGTGTACATGCGAGTTTGAGAGCCGATTAAATGTAACTGAGGTTTGAATTGCAAGCAATGTTGCAGTTTTGACGATGCATATAATCCTATATTCATCTTTTAAAGAAATACCCTTGATTAAATATTAATGTTATTACCTAGCCTGTTTATGCCGATACTATGTAATTTGTAACGACTTTTAATTATTCCACTGACAAAAACTCGGTCTATGAATAATGAACACATAATTTCTTGTATATTTATTTACAAGGAAACGCAAAACCTTCGAGAAACGGATTTTAACGAAACTTTGAGCATTCATTTTTTACACCTAGCTAGAATTGGAATTAGCAATGTTCGAAATTGTTGTCTTTTCATAGAGAAATAGAATAAAACAAGATGAAAATTGCTTTCGCTGTTACGAGTTATAAAAACCGTTGCTAATACATTGGCACGTCGAACTAATTAAAATTACGATAAACATATACACGAAGAAAAGTAGAGTAGTAAAAACTATTACTATTTATAGTGAAATCTGCCATCACAATAAGGAAATCAAGGAGCGCCATGGCGCTGCGAAGGCAAGTTATAGAAAAAGCCTGAGGGTTGTTCGCGCTATTCATACATTGAAATAGTTTTTTAAGCTATTAATTTCTACTACATTTTTTCGGTGTAAACAAGTATGCTAAAATAATGTTGCACGGATAGTTTTCAATCGCAAATACGGAAACTAATGTATATTTATGTTTTCTTAATTATTCACTTAGTAGAAACTACTGCGAAAACCATTAACTACCACCTGAAATTCTATCACTTAATTAACAGCAGTTTAATACATTTGTTTTTAATTCCAGTAATAATTGACATTCTTTGATCAGATAGCATCTAATGACAAGTTCTTTAACATTATTATATTGAAACTACAAAAAAGAAAAACCGGATTTATTTAAAATAAGTCGAGGTAATTCTCTTACTTTAAACTAATTCCTCAATATTCATGAAAATGGAACTAAGGCACCAAAAATTCTTTTATAATCTTTAATAAACAAAAAATTTTTCACAATTGTTTTTAATGTTGGTTACCGACCTAATTTTGAAAAAAAAAATTATTGAAAATGGTTACTTTTGCATTGAGAGTAAATGAGCGCCATGTAACCTAGAACAGGAAGTAATAGTATAGCTTCATCAAAAACAAGATTTCAAAAAGAAAAACAGCTTAAGAAAGATTACATTTGGCTTTTTCTTTTAAGTTCATCAAATATGTGTCAAGTCGAGATTTTTTATAAGATACTAGTCGTATCCATGCGCGCATCACGTGCTCTTGCTCTTCACTTTTTTCATAGAAACGAAATCAACAAATATTTTAGAAATAATTACTGCACTTTTTATTAAAATTATCTTTCAGAAAGCATAATATATTATTTATATAAATAACAGATTTGAATTATAAATTTTGAGGTTAGGAAACAAATTGGAACAGAATTTATTTTGTAATTAAATTATTAGATATGAAATTTTAATCAATTGGTATATTGAATAATTTAATGATGATTTTATTGATTTACTCAAATGCCCATATAATCATTTAATCAATTTCTATATCAAAATATATATTTTATATCAGAAAACATTTTTAATTTTTACGCTATTCAGACCGGATATTGAACCATCAACCAATCACATCGCTTCCTTAAATACTTCATAACATCCTATCATCTCTTTTTTAAGAGAGGACGAATGATTATAAATCGAAATAGCAGACGACATGCATGAGGCCGAGAGAGACAGAACGACAAATATGGTATAGGTTCTGCTCGCGCTGAGCGCACAAACTATAACGCGTTGATGAACTACCTTAAAGAGTCATCAACATATGGTATATCTTCTATGAAGAAAAAATGAAGGATGTCCTAGGAGCGGTATTAGCTTAAGACGAAGTCAAATTGCAAAAAGAGCGTTTTATCTATTCTTCGCCATATAGTCAATTAATTTAGTCAATTTAATAAAAAAAAAAAATTCTTTCAGTTTTTTTTTCAAAGAAAATTGATAGGATACTATACTTCTACTAGAAACCTTGCTGAGAGCTATACTTAAATTAGTTTTTATATTAAAAAATGAATATTTTAAATCGTATTATCATTTCATTTAAGCTTTTTCTTATTTTAATAAATATTGTCATCACATACATGAATAAGAAAATGACATTACTATGAATGGGAATTGAAAAATAAAATTTTAAGTTTTCAAAACGAAATTTTGTAGACTAATAGATAAGAGTATACGAAAGTGAGTTTAAAAAAAGTTATTTTTCAATTTGAATTTGTAAAGGGTTCTTGGAAGTGTGTTGTATTACGCCAAAATATTTTTTTTAAAAATTAATAACATAATTTTAATTTTAATTCCAATTTCCTACAATTCTGTTATATCGTATTAGATAAAATCTAATTTTCATTGTTTTTCTCAAAACTACATTTTGTTACTTTAACAGGAGATTTTCGCAGTTTTTTAATTACTACAGAAATTATATAGAAGGGTATTATTATATAAGCTTAAGCTTATATTTTAGCCAGATATAAAACTGAAAATGTCACGTCTTATCGGGATGCCTTACCAAGCTTGAAACGCCGTGTAGTAACTACTTTTTTTGTCCCAGAAAATTTTTATTGTTGCGGAAAATAAAAGAATTGTAAAAAACTGCATAAACACGATATAAGTTCTTTTGATCATCATGATATGATACATGAAATAAAATTGAAAAATTGGACCTTTTCAAGAAGTATACTTATATGGCGCACACGTGCGTGTTAATGTTTACGATTGATCGTTTTTGGCACACAAGTCACCGTTTTTTTTTTTTGTATTTCGATACACCTTTTTCTGACGTTATTAACCTACTTTGTCATTCATTGCATGAATTTGCGTATAATTTTGTTAGTTCCTTTTCGCAGAAAGTCCAGATTTATATTGGAGAAAATTGTAAATCGCATCTGACGGGCTATCGCACCTGCAATATTAATGAGATCACGTACAAAATTAAAAGAGACTTTCGAGCAAAACGTATAATAGCAAAATGTATATTAAGAGGCATACTGTAACGATTTCTTGTTTCATTCTATTTGCAATATTTAATTAATCCGTTTATTATAAAAATCAAATAATAAAATTGGCAAGAAAAAAGGATTCAAAATAATTAAGAAATTGTTTGTACTATACGTATCGAACCACAAAATTATTTCTACTATAGTTTCCAACAATATTTACCAAGGAATGCTCGTTCTATAGAAACTTTTTATGCATACTTTATTTTCTTGTACAAACATCTACATTCTCACGTGCTATAAAATCAATATAATTTTTCAACACAGCTTAATCAACCTCTCATGAGGTAATGTTTGACGCATTTCTCGGTAATTTCTCGATTCACAATGACGTCTAAAGTATATATGAAAATGTTTTTCCTCAAAGTCAAGATCGTACATTGACCTCGTCGCCTATACACATATAAGCCTTATAAAACCACGCCTCTAAAAAATTTAAGACCACACTCATATATAGCTATATAAATTTCATTCGCATCACTCGTGTCATCCCAGCTCGCTCTCAACCTTGCAACTACAGCGGACGCATCCGCAGTGTGCGAGGGACGATAATTCCTTAAAGACTGACAGTCATTATCTACTTGTCGCGACGCGACAAACAGCCGAGCGTGCGCGCGTACGTGTGCGTGCATATGTGCGCGTGCGCGACAGATAAAGATGGTTTAATTAGCGATAAAGGAAAGGCACACGTGTATATGTGTGTGTGCGTGAGTCAGTTTGGAGTGTTGGAAAGTATGAGGAGGAGGGGAGTTTTCCGAAAAGATTGCAGGACTAGGATTTTTCGAGATAAGAATTCGGTGGGCTTTGGGTTTGTTTGAAAAAAGATATAACTGTAGTTGTTTTGACGAGATTGCAAGGTGTTTGGGTTTTCGAAATCTTCTGTGTTTGATCGACCAACAGATGTTGGTTCTGGATTTACTGTTCAAATCTCTAAGGTTTCCTTTTTTCTCAAATCATGACAGTTTTCTGATTGTTTAAAAAAAACAGTAATAGCTCAAATTATTAGGACTTCTACTAATGCAAAAAGAAGATTTTTCTAAGATGTAAAAATATTGCTACGTATCATTTATCAATCAATATTCGTATAAAACTTACAACTGACAGCAACAATATTGCATTTCATCAATTTTCTGCAAAGCAGTTTAAATCGTTTAAATTCTCCACAAAAACAGTAAGTCATCGTGAGTTACATATATCTTCTCGTGCTTTAACATCATCTTGGCCGTTGCAACGACTATTATTATCTCGTGATTTCTTTAAGTCCACAATTGCCAATCCAACCACTTAACATCCCTAAATATTCAAGCGCATTTCCAAACATACACTCCTATATAGCAATATAACAAATTCTATCGTCCTCGTTGCCTCTATATTCCACATAGACATACATACGTGTATTACATCACTAGACGACGAGGGTACCTACTTCTCTCTTTCTCTCTTCCTAGCAGCAATTGATCATGCGAGCGCGAAGTTCTAGGTCAATCATCCGGTTATTGCATCAATCCGCGAATTGCGTGCTTGTCTATGTATGTGTGTGTATATATTCGCAAGATATCGCGCTGAACGAACTCTATTAGATTCGCCGATGATGAGAGAAGAGAGACCGAACTGCTGCTACTGCTGCGTCGTGATTTATAGCGCAAGGAAAAAATATATTGTAGGAGGGTGGATGATGGAATGTAGGGTGGTGGGATCAGGTTACGGAAATTTTAAAGGTTTGGTGAAGTGAAAGATGTTGGTACTGGCCATTTTTAAGATAAATTTGAGCTTATTATTTTTCAATAGGAGAAGAGTTTTCTTTAAATTTATTTGTGTGTATATAATATTTCATGTATATTTTAAATCACACGTTAACGGTTTATATGTGAAATACGCATCAATCCTAATTAATTAGATACTGTAGGCATTATCATTTTTTTTATTTTTACTTGAAGGAAATTTATATACAATTTTGTAAAGGATTATTGCAAACGTTTTACATATTTGTAACAAAAGATAGGTTATCTAAAAAATATTTTTATAACGTGTGATGCGATAGCTTTCTATTATGGTTACTATTTTTATATAAAACTCAGGTTTTGAACCTAAATTTATAAAAGAATTTGCATGCCTACAAAATAATTATATTACTATACTATTTTTATTAGTACACTTCGTCTCATTTTATCTAAATATACATCTCCAAAATTAAAAATCTTATAAAGGTATATGGTAATATCTTCAACTCGAACCTAGACCTGAACCTGGCTCAAATTAAAATTCTCCTCGAAAAATTTACATTCAATGGAATTCCTTTAATTGAATATCAAACAAACCAAAATTCATTCACTATTTACATCAAATAACATGTCTAAATATTGAGAAAATTATCTATATGAATGAATATACACACGATACCTAGTCAATCAATACTCGAATTACTCTACAACGTCAACACCAACTCTACAAACGTTGTGTATACATTGTACACCCATCATAAACCAGTTTATTCTCTACAACTAGACTACACATATATACACACATCAACACAGTCACACACCTGGTAACCCCAAACCGCACACATACCTAAATCATTAAGATTAAAAATTCGAAACATTGCGGTCGCGTCGCACACCTAGACACCATTGACGCTCACTTATACTCACATTACTCCTCACAAACACACATAGACATTCTTCCCCTCCCACTCTCTATTTATCCATCCGTCCTCCTCCTCCTCATCATCATCTTCGCTTTTCCTTTCAATGTATCGTATACTATCTCACTCCCTCTCACACACATCATACAGTCACGGTTTATCACCGTCTCTCGCGGCTTTTATCTCCGTCACATTAAGCTTCGTATACGGAGATGTGCCTACATTCACACACACACACACACATATATATACACGTATATATGGCGCTCGTAGAGTATCTGCGCGACTGTGTATATGTCCCGTGATCCCCGCGCAGTGTCGCTCGTTGGATTCGCCACGGCGGTACGGTATACGTACGCACGCACGCACGCCGGCCGTGCGTATATAATACAAGGCTGTATACTCGTCGAAGTGACTCCCTGTGGAAGAGTGTGCAACAGGTCGTCGAGGATCGAGATCGTGAGTATTTTCAGGGGGTGGTTAGCCTCTTTGCTCTAGGTTGGTTATAGGGTTAAGGATTTGGAATAGTTGTTGGGCATTTTTATCGGTAATTTTTTTTCTTGGTAGCTTTGTAATGAAAATTATCGTGAAATACTTATTGATTAATCTCAAAGTTTTTCCTATTTTATTGGGAATTGTTAAATGAACAATTGACGATGATTTTTAATTTTCTATTAACAGGAAATTTACGATGATATCGGTATATAAGAATACAATAGGAATTGAAATATTGTATACTGTGAAATAAAGTATATCTTTTTTTTTTGTTACTTTGTGACGCGCGTGACAAGATAAGTGTATATCTTCCAAATCGTTTGTTAATTAATTTATTATCTATAATTTAGCGATTAATTTTCTCGTAAAAGCAGTCATAACGAAAAGTGCGGCTAGAACTTAGTAATTTTCGGTCGTTATAAAGTTGTTATTCTTAATTTTTATTTGCACTTTCATTATATCGTAAAGTTTATGTACGTATACATTGTAAAAAGATAATTTTTGTTCAATATTAGACAACCATTTCAATGGTTTTATGTATACACGATGTGCGAGGTATATAATCTATACGACTGTCATGTGTGTGTTGAGAGAGATCTTAACAAGCCGTCATTGTCGAATTGTTAGTCCATAAAGTACAAACAGTGTTTGAATGAAGATTTTTGTACGCGCGGGCGCGCTGTAGTCTAAAGTACATTTTTTTTTCAACGGTGAAAGCAATGACACGTACAATTTTAGGCTATTAAGGCGTTAAAATGAGATAATGTTGGTTGTTCAACATACAATGAAAATAATTTAATTACCACGGATAACTTTTATTACTTTATTTTTAGATATGAGAATAACTTAATGTTAATTTTCTTAACGATAAACTGTAATTTTCCGTTTTTAAATAAATTATTTAGAGAATATAATAGAGAATAACATGTCTTACGTAGAATAATGAAATTAAATGTATATAACAGGATGAGTTTTGGTTTCTAGTAAATTGAAGTTGTTTTCAAATATATATGGATGATCTATAATAAATAAAATGCACGTGTAATATCGAACTGAAAAAAAAAATCGATTGCTACATAAATACCAGATAACCTTGTTTAGATTGTAAACAATATAGAGAAATAATAAAATACGCAAGTTATTAAAGTATCGGTCAATTGAGTAATTTAACAACAACATAGAATTGAAAATAAATTTTTTTAGTCTTAATTAAATCGATACAGTATATAATTAAAACATGTATTATTGTTTCTGAGTCGCAGTTAATATTAAAAAATTCGAAAATGATTTCTTAAACTGACGAGTTATATCTCGACGATTATCGCGATATCGTTTCGAAACAGGTACAATTTCAATCATCGTGTACAATATAATTCACTCGCGATATATATACACACACACACACACACACACACACACACACACACACACACACACACACACACACACACACACAC
>JAYJLV010090885.1:0-13117 GCA_036873485.1 Torymus texanus | reverse complement strand
GGTATCTCAAAATCCTGAAGGTGATAGACCAAAATTGAGGTCATATTTGAGATCAGCGCATCTAAATTTATAAGGATCTGATGATGTGTCTTCTGGAACAGACCACTTTTTATTTTTTGTGTGCCTGTGTAATTAATAGGTACAAATATAATTATTGAAAATTTATAGTTTCAGTTATTTAAAACATGATTCATTTAAAATTGTTTAATCTATTTATATATATTCTCAGATATCCCTTTTATTATATTTATAAACTATCTGGAAATATACTATCTTTACTAAGAAAATAATAAACAATGATTATATTTAATGGTAAATGCAAGATTATTTCATACAATATCTATATTTACTTGTAAACATCAAACTTTTATCACTTCTGACTTGCGCAGAGCATATTGAAATTTGCATAGAAACATTACGAATGCATAACCAAGTCAAAAGCCGCAGAGCGATTAAGGCTATTAAAAGCAAACTTTCGCAGCCCCGCTCTATATAGCAGTCTATATACCCGTGAGTCCCATAACGAGAACGGCGTGCGTTACAGTCTATGAAAATTCATCGTCAACGAGAGCGACTTATATGTGTGAAAATCAAATAATAAATATGCCCGTAGGCCGGAGACTCCCTTTGCAAAACTTAATCCCAACGTGTGCACGCGCGCGCGCCTTTTATTCAGGCAACTAAGCTGTGAATTCGATGATGTTTGCCGAACCAGATATTAACTGTATCCGAGCCTGTCGCGCCGGTGGGTTCTGGATATTATGATCGTCCTTCAGGCACAATTAGTAATCCCTGGCACGCGACCACGCCACGTGTCTTGCGCGCCCCTCGCGATCCCGTCGGCATATATAGGAAACTCGCGGAGGAGCCGATATATATATGTATACCTAAGCGTATCCCGCAAAACGATCGAGGCGAAACTTTTCTCCCACACGCACGCGGCCGTGTGTGCACCGGCTTTCCCGGGGGCGTTTCGTCAAAGCTATACTCGTAAGAGACTGACGACGACGCCCACGCGCGGCCGAAGTTTATGGGGCCCCGGGACAACTTCATCGCCGCGTGGTGCCCATTTACGCAGTAGAAATTCCCTTTCGTGGCGCGCGCGCTAAACGCGCGAAGCATTAGGAGGCGCGACGTGCGACCGTTGTCCGCTATATATGCGCTACGATATTCACACGGAAATGTATGCGGCGAGAACGTGGGCCCGACTTGTGGCGGAGAGCTATTAGGATGTAGCTGGTGCTTTGTAGGTACCATATGGGACTGTGAAAGAGATTAATGTTCCCAAAAAATTTACTGCTAGTGGAATTCAAGACAAAATGTGGGTAACTTTCTAATTCGTTGATAGTATTGATAATCTTTAAATATAATACGTATACAGGAATGCAAAAAATACCGTTTGGATTTTTCAAAGATAATATCTTTTGCTTATTCAAAGTAAGGAAGAGTAAATTTGACTCTTTTTAATACACTAGCTGGTATTATGTGCGTCTATAGATCTCGTTCTTATTGAATTGTCAACCTCATTTAATAATAAAAAAAGAAATAAATTACAAGAACTTATGCTTTTTTTGGGTTGGCAATATTCGACTAAACAAAACGCAAATAGAAATCTAACAATGCTTTTAGCGTTCAATTCAAAGGCTGAATTCAGAGGCATATTTATCATCATGGTTTTTTATGCCTTTTTTAATAAATATATAAATGTTCTTAAATAACTTTTACATATTAGAAAAAATTATATCTATATATGCATTAGTATTTTTTTATTAATCTGAAATAATAGAAGAATTTTATGAAACCACAGTTCAGATAATATTGTTTTTTCAAACTCTTATTTCCTGAACAAACAAAGCTCGCCATCATAAAAAGTGAACCACAAAGTTAGTTTTTCTGATTTTTCTCACGAAAACTCCCTCAATCAGACTATGTAGCTATATAGACATAGCAGTCTATTTTGATGGAAAAATCTTGTGATTTTTGCGAAATGCGCTATTTGCAAGGTTCATGCTTTCCCAGGATCTCGCGCGAAGGGACTGCCGCCACGTGACCTCTGTCAATATGATAAGCTCGCCATCGTTCTCTTCTGACTCTCCCCCTTCCCTTTCTCTCATTCTCGCTCTCTGCCTAGCTCATTCGGCGGTTGATCTCTGTCTCGCTCGGCTCCTCTTGTATTGTTCTCATCGCCCGATTGCCCCCCTACAGCGTCAGTGTGTGTGTATATGTGTACGAGAGAGCAAGAGAGAGAGAGAGAGAGAGAGAGAGAGAGAGAGAGAGAGAGAGAGAGAGAGAGAGAGAGAGAGAGAGAGAGAGACAGGAGTTTGCTAGCGCACAGGCAAAATTTATCCCACCACTGCATCTCTTTGGTGCACACACAATTGCCGCGGGCGAGGACATGCTTCTGTAAATATTCGGCAATATATTGTTCTCCTATATTGTTCTTGAGATATATATGTATGTGAAGCATTGCTATTTCTGCTGCCATCTAACTTGCGAGGCCGCGCGGTGGCCCGGTGGGTGAGTGTGGAGCTTTTCCGATTTTCGCACCGTCAGAAATGCAAACTTGTATTATACGGAGTACTTTATTTACTTTACGCCTACATACTGTGGGAAAAATAATATAGGTTGTAAACAAAAGATAGATATATATATATATATATACACACACACACACACACACACACACACACACACACACACACAATTTCCCTTCAAGTTTTACTCCATTTTATATTTATCTGTAATTAAGGGAGCAACTGAATAAATTATGTAGGCATAATGTCATGTAATATATATATATATATATATATATAGCCGTGTATTAAATCTAAAAGATTTTATTAAGAAGTCTCGAGCATGAGTGATTCCAATACACGGTACAAGCCCTTTACCTTTCCCATCCAATACTGCAAGGTTCACACGTTGAAATAAAAAATGCAAACTAAAGCGCACGAGCAGACAAGCAATAAGGATATCAGTGGCCAGTTTCACTTAAACATATCGGGCGCGACGTCCCGCGGCGGACGTGTGCGCGTTCGACGCAATCAGGAGCTTTTTATCTCCCCGTGCCTCGTGTCGTCGCGATCATCCGAATGATCGCACCCGAGCTCTGTATCTATATCTCTTTGGTACCCGGGAGTATTTAACAATTGAGTGATGTCGCGCGCCGCCACGTGGCGGCCGTGCGCGCCTGCCTAAGCACGTGGAAAATCAGCCTTTGAAGTGCCGTGAATTCGATGTTGATCGCGATGTAACACTCACCTTTGCTGGCTGCCTAGTCGTGCGAGTAGCTGCTTTGCTATCGCTCCCCCCGTGCGCCTCTATGGCGGTCCGACCTCTCCTTGGCCGCTCCTCCCGGGCCTATCCTCTCTTGTGCGATTCACCCCTTGGGAACGTACCATATATAAGTGTGTGTGTGTATATATATATATATATAGGATGTTCTCAGAGCCTCTCATCGGGCTTGGCAAATTAGACTTTGAAATTATATAGATTGCAAAATTAAGGGTTAATTGATTACACGAATTTTAATCATATAAAAAACCGATAACTATCCGCACATTTAATCTGTTTCGTTACTATATAACTACTGATTATCACTGACCTGTTAATTATATAATGTATATATAGAAAACTGCTATAGTTATTGGAAATAAGCTATAATATATAATATGTTCATCGTACGTATAAAAAAAGATTGCAAAACAAGTAAAATGTGCAAAGCACCTGGAGATGGAAGTAAGAAATCTGCGGTTTATGATAAGACAAATCGAAAATGGTTCTGTTTTCAAATTACCACTACACATTAATATTACCTCTATCATACATAACAACTTTTTTTTCATAAACATTAGATACAGAAGATCAAGTTCTTGTGATTTTTGATAAAGAAATTTAATTTATTTTCGTCATTATTCCAAGGTGAAATATTGGAATACTTTTAAACAAGCGCTAAAATAACACCAAGATAAAATTATTTTATATGTTAAAAAACTATTAAAAATTGTGTAAAGATTCATAGACATTATCGAGCCCACTTGGCTCTATCGAAATAAAATTTGTGCTTGGTTCAAAATTAAATTGAGGGCGCATAAACGATAAAGACACATAACTCATTGAGTTAACATCTGTCATATGCGTCCTCTCCGTTTCTCCTCCCTCCAATTATGGCACTTGTTAGGAATATCTATATCATTATAGAGAATTCAATGACTATTATTTTTAAGTACACTTAAAACAACACTTTTCAAAGCTTCTTTGTAAAAGAGTACCTACGTCACACCACCTAAATTGGTCTACATATACTATTGAGACGTTAGTTGCTCTTTTAACGTTTTACTCTTTAGATATTGATCTACTTTTTTCTATGTACTAGAATAAAAAAAAAAGAAAAAAATGTAATTTTGAACCAATCAAACTTTAAAACTTAATTGAAGATGAAAAATTGAAACTTTGTATAGTTAAAATTGATGCTGGTTCTCAAGATATTTATTGTTCGCATTATACCTAAACACATGTAGTGTACACAACACTCACATTTATACAAACGTATGCACATATTTGTAAAAAAATTTTGAAAAAATTAATATCTGTCCCAAGTGTTTTCAGAAATTTGAATATTTTGCGAAATCCAAATATTGCACAAATATAATACACCGCGAATATAACTTAAACTTGCTAGTTATGTATTATCTAAGTTGTAATAAACCGGCATTCAATTTGCCACTGCTGTATATAGTTAGTAGCGATGTTCGTTAGAATGCCCAGAGACGCATAAAATGAGACTTAAGGATAATTAGGAAACAATGGAAACTATGAAAAAAGCATTAAGGGACAGGGAGAAAAATGCTCTGAAAAAAATGAATTAATTTAGAACAGGCTTTGTGATATAGGTGTGTTCCCGTTTCATAGCCAGGGCATGCCGACCCTTTTCTACGTGGCGCCGAGCCGACGACAATAGAGATCTCGTATAAAATGCAATAACACGCTCACTCTCTCCCTCTCTCTTGAATCCGACAGAGAGGGAGAGAGAGAAAATAATACAAGAGCGCGCGCGAGAGAGAGAGAGAGAGAGATAGCAGGGGTGTGTTGCGTGCTCGTGCGTCTTTGGTAGTAACGAGGGGTAGCAAACGCACGATTGCGTTTCAGGAATGCGTTATAACTACTTTGTCGGGAATCCAGTATCTCTCCTCTTCTCCATATTCTCTCTTTCTGCTCTTCTGCTCTCTCCAGTGTTCTCTCTGTACACGTTCTGTTCAAGTGCACTGACTGTTCGCTTGCCACATATTGAATATAAAGGAAAACATTCGAAAGGTATGATTGAAGAATATTAATCAGTATTTAAAAAATTAATTTTCAGCATTCCAAAGGCATAAAAATACTATTATTAATAACTATAATAAATTATAATTTATTAAGTAAAATCTTATAAAAAATATATTTTTTTTATATTTATAATTCGTTATTATATTATAGTTTTATATGATATATATAAATAATTTATATTAATCATTTTATATTAGATTATAGAACTGACTTGGCTTTATCATAAGAACATGTAACAATTTATGTTATAAAAAAACAATATTTTTATTTTTTAAGGATTTACAGAACATTTCCTCAAAATTGATAATATATGTTATAGAATTAATTTACGTAATTCCTAAAATATCTTTGAAAAAATCTTATAGATTTAATCATTCAAAATTCGAATGTATTGGTAATCAATACATATTAAAAATCAGTTGTTTAATCTGTAATTAATAATTAAATTTAAGTATACTAAATTTCAATTATTAATTGAATCTAAAAAAATTATAATATGAAAATAAATATTTTTTAATATAATTTTCTTTTAGATATAATAATATTCAGTCCGTCCATGTCGATAAGGTACAGAACGCTTCCTCCGATATCTGCGATTGTTTTGTCTAGCTCTACGGCGCCACTGATCTATAAAAATGGCAGAAAGTAACTTATAAAGTGTATACTTTATGCACACTTTTGCCTAAATAATAATAAAGTTATCGAAATTTATTACCTTCAGCTGAATGATTGTTAGATCTGCCTTCAGACGAAACAATAATTTGTTGTTGCGTCTGCAACTCTCTTAATTGGCTCACGTCGCTTCCGTTCCGCCTGTGGTTGCTGATCTGTTCGGGAGCTGACTGTGTACTTGCTGCCGGATGTACTTGCTGCTCGTTCTCCTGGTTTTGGTATTGTCGCTGTTGACGCTCTTCCTTTTGCCTTGATAGCTCAAGTTTGTGCCGTTCCAATTCTTTTCCTTGTTCTAGAACTATTTTTTTTAACTCCTCTTGCTGCGAGCTCAGCCGCCGCACCTGGTTTTCTAAAGCCTCTTTATTTGGCACTTCTTCCTATAAAAATATTAATTTTCTATTAAATAAATGTAGAATAAATTTGAAGGCCCCCCTTATAGAAAATATTCGAGTTAATGTGACCATTAGCCAAATTATACAAATTAATGTTTGTAATCTGCACATACAACTGCACTATCAAATTGTTAAATACTATGTATTTCTTGTTAAGTCAGCGCTTAAGGGGATGTTTCTTAGAGCGTTAATAAATTATACTAAAAACAAACAAACAAACAAACTAATTCGATCTCGTCAGTTTTCAAATTATATAAAACTCATTTAAGTTAATGTCCTCGAGAGTATATAAAAAATACTCATGTTCATTTCGAGACGCTCGACCGAAATGATAACTTCAATTACTTTAAGATGAAGCCATATTATGTTTAACTTATGACATAAGTTTACACAATTATCGCATACACTTCTTATAATATTTTAAGCAAAAATAACTTTGATATAAGTTATGGGATAACATTACGAAAAATATAGAAAGATTATATATAATTTAATAAGATAATTTAAAATAATTGCAAAAGACATTTTAAAAAGAAACATTTGTCATATCATTCGAAGGAATAAATCACTGTTCTAACACTGAGAGAGACGCACGATTGATCTATAAAAAGTTATCACTTCTAAAAATGATCGACATAGCAGCACGCTACGTCGACATCCCCCTGACTACATTTTTCAACAATAATAACTTACCATTATTTTTGTAAAATAGTTTCCCATGTTGTAGACCAACAATGAACGGCGCTCGAAATTCTCTAGAAATATAGTATATAAAATATTTTCAGTTATTATATTCATTTCAGAATTTATACGCGTGTAAAACATTTCTAGTGAAAAATAATAAAGGTTAAAGCTTGTTAAAAAAGGTTTAAAAAGTATAATTACTTAAATATATAAACTTTATATCTACGCGACTGAATATTTTATAGTGTTATATTAGATAATTAAAAAATCCCAAAGAAATTAATGTTGTATGAATTCATGTTGTTTAAGAACAGAATTACACGTATTGGCTGTACGATTCCTCTCGCTACACTAACTCTTCTTCAT
Organism: Torymus texanus; assembly: GCA_036873485.1. NCBI lineage: Eukaryota > Metazoa > Arthropoda > Insecta > Hymenoptera > Torymidae > Torymus > Torymus texanus. The sequence goes on along the minus strand of JAYJLV010090885.1, from coordinate 5,678 downwards.
TTAAGCCCCTTTAAATTTAGATAATGGTATCGAAATCAAAACAAAAACGAGAAAACAAATGTGTGTGGCTGTAGGTGACACCGTGTAACATCGCATGTGTTACTGTACTAGGAATTCATATATAATTTGAATTTCGTACAACTGATACTTAGTAAAAACGATTTATTCAGAATTATTGTACTTACGAATAAAATTCATTATATTAAGGTGGCTATAGTACGCTGAACCGTAGAATTGAGGAAATTGAGGAGTTGATAAAATTGAAATACAAACAGTTTATATTTTATTTTGTAACGGAGGTAGAGTTTTTCAAAAAGAATTAATGATATAACAGCAATTGTGATAATTGTAAACTGAAACTGTGAAATTACATTCTGAATTTTTTCATGGAAGGTGTTCAGCTGTGATTTATTCAGTCATATAATTATGTAGCAATAAACTACTCAAAGTAATGATACACGATCGTATGAATACGCCACGGAAGAAGGTGACGGCCATAAGAATTAGTTTATTGATTGGCCATAGATGTATATCATCTGAATAATTAATAAATTTATATAATACTTATAAGTCTATTATAATCGTAATCATGCAACAAACAATGATGGCCTTTACCTTTGGTGATTGTTCTTAATGGAAATGTATTTTTCTGTTAAAGTACTTATGTAGATGTCCTTTTGCTTTCTCAAAGAGAAAACTTGGCAAGGTAAACAAAATTTGCTTGATAAAATTGTTTTTCTGCCCTCCGGCCGCAAAGCGCCAATTTCCCGGCCGCTACGCGAAACGAAGTTGCCGCTTTCCGGCGCCGTCGAGCTGAAAAATAGTATACACACCTTGGCTAGTAAAAAAGAAAGTCTCAGATCACATTTAATTGTCGGCCGAGGCGAAGCATAGGTGTGTAATATACTATTTCTAAATATATACTTGAATGTTAATTTGTTAAATAATAAAATTGGGTTGATTTTGGACTCAACATCGCCTTAAAGAAATTAATATTTTTTAATAATTCGGAAAAAACCAATAAAAGCTCATTTTCTCCAGTTTAATGTTCTTTTTTTTAAATAGTATTTAAGGTTGACGAGATTAAAAGGCTACTGTTTTAAGAAGCGGCTAATAAAAGTATTTTTTCAAAATAATGCAAAAAAATGTCTGGGATTTGAGCTGTTTCAGAGCGTCAGGGTCTAATATTGTAGCTTTCTTCCAGTTTCCACATCCAAAAAAACATATCTTACTTTTTTAGACGAATTCATCCAGAAGCTTCTTAAGTAGAAATAGGTAACAAAAGCATCTCATATAGTAAAACTAGCGGTATGTTAAACGATAGTATATAGATTTAAAACGAAAATGTTATAGACTATTAGGAGTATATATCTGTGGCTTTCCGGAATAACCATATATCTGCACTTTTCATGATTTCGAGAAAATCTAGTTTTTAGTTTCGCATCGGTGTGTAAAATCAAGACAAATGAGATTGAATACAGCACTGCATATATATAATTTCGCATCTATATAATCCATTTTTTACCATAGTAACTGAACCCAGTAGTGATCATGTTTCAAAAATCGACTGTCATTTATATGGTTTTTCCGGGAATTATTTTTAAAAGATGGAGATATATGGTTATTCCGGGAAAATTTAGAAAAATATGCACTTATATTGTTTTTCCTTGTGCTCATGCGCGAAAATTATTAATTTCTGTTCTGATTACATGATAGAAGACTATTTAAAAGTACAAAAAATTGCATAAAATCAATTTTCAAAAATTTGTCACTTATATCCTTATTCCGGGAAGCCACGGATATAGTTTCTCATTATTATACTTGTAAAATGACAAAATTCTTATGAGGTATATAAAAACTCATGGAACCAATTACTACCACTAAATACATCATATTTATCAATTACGACCGCATTGCCTATAATTTCATGCCTCAAATAGACGGGGTTTCGAGCTTGACTGGGCAGCAGATTTAAAGAGTTACGTATTACGTATCACATTGGACAAAAAGCTTGTGAAGGCGAGATCATAAATCAGCCGATTAAGACTATTCGGAGCGCAAGGGTGCCGTTTTGCTATCTATAATATGCGGCGGCACACAGAGCGCAAAGGGCCCAAGATCATTCGCCCTCGTACATGTGGCGAGCACGCGTGTATATATATACGTCACGCTCGTGCGCGACCTTTCGGCATAATTACGGGCTCGGTATTCGTGACGCGCGCGTCTCCGTCTCGAATAATGCAAGGGGGGAGCTTCACCGCGGAAAGAGAGAAAGAGAGAGAGAGAGAGAGAGCGAGAGCGATGAAGCCGAGAAGGGGGTGCGAAGGCTGCACCTGCGGGCACGCCGCATTTTTCATCCTTTGTCGTCCTCTCCTGCGCGAACAATGCGTAACTCGATTAGCGATGACGAATTATACACTGCGTGCAATGCGGCTGTAGCAGCAGTAGCTGACGCGCTGTTTTCGCGAATCAGGAGAAGATGGGGAAGGGGGACGATCGCGGAGGGTGTGGAACCTGTTTTTTCCCTTCTCGACATGTTACTGCGATGATGAGTCGGTCAAGTTATAGGTGTGATTGATTTGATCATTATCGTCTTGTGGTCGAGATTTTTTTATCGTTTTGTATAAGAAAATTTAAAAACTATACGAACAATACAGATTTTATAAAAAATTAGTTCAGGCCAAATGACAGTAAATAAACATAATTTGACCAGATTTCTCAATAATCTACCGATTAATAATATCGCAACTAATATTTACATTATTAAATGATTTCGAGTGTAAAGTATAGCTATTTCGATATCACCAAATGAAAAGAGTATTGTTTAAAATAAGAAAAAAACTCATCAACTTTAAACTACAAAAGCAAAGTAATTCAAGGGACGCAGCGGTTATCGATCCCAATGAGTGGAAAGACGATCGATGCCGGTCGCGCGCCAATATATCCGTAAGAAGACGGACGGGCACAGCCTCCGAAGAAAGGCCGCGTAGAAATTCGCCACGACGCCTCCTTCGACTTCTCCCTCATTTTCTCCCTCCCTTAGAGCCCCCGCACATATATACTACTCGTACACACAGAGAGCGGCAGCACGACGTGTCCTCTCCCCCGCTCGAGGCCGCACGTGCGTTTCTTCGGCCCCCCCTCGGAATACTTTGCATCGCCGGGGTGCCCCTCGCAGCCGGCGCTCACTCGCGCTCGCTCGGCGGCATACCAAACTTTAATGCCCAACTAGCCGTATCATCGGGGGATTGTGTTTACGGGCATAAAGAGCGCCCCGAGACACCGGGCGCCGGCTTTTATTTGTCAAACAGCGCCGAAGACTATAAGGGGCGACGGCCGAACGCAAGCGAGCGGTGACACGGGACGGATGGTTCATATACGACTTTCGCCCTGCCGCGACATATATATATATATATATATATCCTTGCGTGATTGCTAAGCACGAATTTCACGCTTTTACGTGTGTAGCGCGAGACGTACATTGCGGAGCGAGCTTTGACGCTGCGGAGCTGGTGTACGTATGTGTACGTCGAACGCCCTAATTGATTTGCGAGACAACGAGGCCTGACACGAGTGCGCGCCTACGTGTATGTATGTACCAAGTGTGCAGCGTATACACAGAGCGGGCTACTTCCCCTGTTTTTCCATGTTTTTGTTTTGGCTGGGCTATTTTTTTTTTGTCGAGATTTTCCCTGAGCGGTGAACCGATATACGCACTTTTGTGTTTTGGATTGGAAATAGCAGGAACGGATTGATTCGATGGAGCTTGCGCGGGCTTTTATTGATAAATGGAAATTTTGTGGACGAGAAAAAAGAATATTGAAGTTCAGCATAAAGGTTTTGACTTTATATTGCAAGAATAAACTATTCGTGGATATGATGCATGCACTGCAATTAAAATTATTTATAAAGCTTTTAGTCCATTCTTTTCAATGTGTTTCTGTATGAGAGCATATATTCGGAAATATCCGCGAAAAATTCATTAATTCGTCCGCAAAAGTGGATAAAAATTATTTTCAAAATTCTCCTTCCGAACCTGGTTTTTCCTACTTGTTGTACCACATAATATCTGAAAAAAAGTCCTTGGCTACACCATTCTTTTAAGATTTAAAAAAATAAATTTCGAATAAATCGGCTTCCATTTGCTTTTTTAAAAATTAAAAAATATTTATTCCTTCAAAAGTTGTAACTGTTTAAAGTTCATGCATTGAAGTCGAACAAACTGGCAGCTCGAGCTTCTTTATATGCCGTAAAGAAGGCAACAATTTTTAATTTAAAAAAAAAAATAACACAAGCTGATTTTCTTTAGTCTTGTTTTATTTTTTTGAAACTGTGCCTAGATCGTTTCTGTATAAATAGTTAAAAGTTGAAAAAAGTTTTTTCCGCATTTTGTGAAAAATTTTCTATCTTAAAAAAGGGTATCCCCAAGATTTTTTAAGAATAGGAAAAACCAGGTTTCAAAGGCGTTGAAGAAAATTTTTATCCATTTTTATGAACGTGTTAACGAAGTTTTCTTGGAGATTTTGTTATTTTACATGTACACATTTGATATTTTACATAGAGAGAACTCACTTAAAACCTCAACAACAACATAAATCTAAAAATAATTTTAATATATTGTATGATGATTCTAAAAGTTGAATGCAAACACCTGTTATGATCCAAATTGTGTTGAAGCAGTACACCTGCAACAACGACGACCCTAAGTTAGCGCAAAGATTATCTCAAGCTGATACCCATATCTATATTCTTTATATCTACCTGTTGTAGTTGCTATCCTATTCTTCCTTATGTGTTTACAATACGATTAATTTGACTTTGTAACTGATAAACACCTGCAGGTAAACCTCAAATATTATGTTTTATGCTTCTTTTTTGTTTAACTAAATATTGTTTGCTATCAGGTCATTTATTAGATTCGATATTATTTTGTAGTAACATTGAAAAATAAAACTCGTGAGCTTATGTAACAATTATATCTATAAAATATAAATATTTTATTTTTTTTATGATTTTACATGAATTTACATAATGTTGCTACATGAAACCTAAAATAATGTTAAATTTTAAATATTTATTGTTTAATTTTAGTTCAAGTATAGTATAAATAAGTATGTTATTAATATTGAATTTTGAAAAATTCTAATCTTTAAAATTCAATATAATTTATTACCACCGCATACATAAACTATATGTGAAGTAAACCAGAAGTAGTAGGGAGTAGTTGTGTACACTGTTCATTTTATATTAAAACTATAAAATGTATAAAATCTCCTTTTTTAAGACAAAAATCTTAATTACATAGAATAGTTTGTCAAAAATTTCGTTTGATTCAAAGTTTTCACTTGTATACTTATGATTAGCATAAATTAATATAAGACAGCTTATTTTCTGTTATTAAGCACTGCACTTTGAAATATTATAAAAGCACACACACACTCTATATTATTTTCTTATATTTAGGTCATTTTAATCTCGTCTTAGAGATTATTTGTCATCACATTTAATATTTGTTGAAGCATAAAACTTTTTTTATCTTTCTAAATTGTCGTCATGGTAACCGAAAAATTCATTAACTTTTATTCACGATCTATGGAATTCCCTCTATATATATATATATACACACACACACACACACACACACACACACACACACACACACACACACACACACACAC
>JAYJLV010090874.1:0-13119 GCA_036873485.1 Torymus texanus | reverse complement strand
ATATATTGTTACGAGTGAGGTCTCGTAAATAATTTAATAAAAAGTCACGGGACTCAGGTTTGAATTGAGTTCGTTGATTTTCAAATCAGACACTCTGAGCACTCAGCCACGGTCGCCACCATCCGACTTTCGGCTAATCGTCGTCATATTATAAGAGGACGCCTTGCTTATTTCGTTCTTTTTATATTCATTCGTATATCCACACGTAACAATATTCAATAAACCTAATAATATAATTTTTTTTCAATATAAAGTAACCCCTCATTAAACACATAAAATTTTAATTAATAATAAGTTCTCATCCATATTTCAATCATTTCTAACCTCACATACACAACCGCTTATACCATATACCATCCAACATAAAAAAAAGTCGTTAAGATCAAACAACCGCATGAAATTAATTCTCAACGATTTTGTTTTTATTCTTTCTGTTCGTCCGACATATAGGGAAGCATGCCACGAGGCTTGGACGCAGCTGCGGCTCTCACCGATGTTCGGCTGCATCTGTCCGGACAACGGCGCGAAGAAACGCTGCGAGCGGATTTTCTCCATGGTGAATCACAATCCCTGCGTCGGTGAGTACCAGCATTGCGCTGAAAGCGTGAGCCGGCCACCCACGACCTCGACTCGAAAAAAAAGAGACAAAAAAAGAAATATAAAAAAAAGTAACACCGCGAGCATTTACATTTCCATATACGCCATATCTCTACATATATATATAGATCTGTCTGTCTATATATATGTGTGTACGAACCTTTTTTTTTGACTCTCGACACGCCTATTATGCGACAGATGTGCGCGAATTACACGTGGTGGCTGCAGAAATTTTTATTATTATTATCTTAATACATATATATTTATATATTGTATAAATATTATTATTGTTTTGTCTTTTTTTTGTAAATCTCTCATTTTTTCATACTCTCAGTGTCATGTGTAAATTGTGATATATACTGTGCATACAGTGATCATCGTGAGTAACGTTTTTGTTTCTTTCGTACAATCGTTTTTTTTTCCTCATTAAATAGTACATATATATATTATATATATTTTTGGCGACTTGGCCTTATTCAACTTTTATTTAACAAGTATGCTCTTTGGTAGAATCTCGATTTCGCCAAGACGTTTTTTTTTATAGTACATATTATTATTATTATTATTATTATTATGCGCATATTTATATGAAAGGCTTATTTAATGCATTACTGACGCTATAGTAATGTCCTCTTTTTTATATGATTGTGCAATATATATATATATATATAAACAACAAGCGCATCTATCTCTCACCTTGAGAAAACAAAACATAATCAGCGCCCGAACTATATAATATATTGTAAATATATATAGACGTATATTGTTAAATGCCGCTTATTTATTTTCTATAAGCATTAACGCTACACGATCAAGGGGAATGAATATTAAAGTTATTTTTTTATTCGTGACATACGAAACCGTTAAGTTATTCTAGCGTATATTTATTGTGCGTTTTCATCGACCTAACATTACGCGTTACAGATACAAATCACATCAATGTTAAGGACAAAATGCTTCCTTTCTACAAAATCAATTTTCCCAAAATTAACTAGAAGAGAACCAAAAATTTTCAATTTCCCTCGTCCCGTCCTTCTCCGATATTTACACGCGTATACATGGCCATACACTCCAACTAACTCCTCTCGCGTTCGCTCCTTAATTAGCGCTAGGCCTATCGAGATGCAGATAGAACGCGCTCGCGCTCGCTGCGACTTTATCGTCTTGACCTTAATTTCGGTGGCCTCTCCGTTAATTACCGTTAATTACGGGATTGCAGTTTCGCTCTCTCACTCTCTCTCTCTCTCTCTCTCACTAACGCGCAATCCGATAATTCATTTCGTTTTCTCCGATTGCACACCTCACTCTCTCACTCATTTTTTTTGACCTCTTTCGATTGCCCGCTCGTCTCTCCGGCTTCGTGATTAATGTCTTTATCATCGCGCAGTGGTGGCGAGGTGTACTCGATTATTAGAGGTCACTGCGTAATTAGCCTGGCGTGCGAGCATCTGGGACGAACCCGAGTGAGGAAGAAGAGAGAGAGAGAGAGAGAGAGAAGGAGAGAAGGAGGAGGCTTATTGTCTCGTAGCTTCGAGAGTGCGAATGTCGTTCGTCACGAGGGCTTTGGTTGCAGTTGCGGAAGAATGAACGGAGGGCCGGAGGGGGTTTTGTCGTTCAAGAGGTTTGAGGTTCGCGATCCATGCGTGTATGCGCCCTTCTCGCGGCTTTATTTTTAGATGATTCGGGGCCGTTCGATGTCGAGTGCAGCAAAAATTAATGTTGAAAGTTAAAATGTTATCGTGTACGTGAAATAAACTAATATTTCCTTATTATATATTTCGATGTCTCTATCGAATAAAATCAGCAGCCCTACGGCTTCACTAAACTGAAAAAACCGATCGATCGATCCACGTAATAAACAATTTCGCCCGATAAAAAGTTACAACGCAGCATCGCGCTCGAGTCCATCAAACAAACATCTGTAAACTTGATTGGCACACAGAGAGCCGGGCGCTCGTACATTGTGTCACAAGCAACAACTCCGTCTCCCTTTTAGCCTTGTTCCTTCTCTCCATTCTTCATGCGTCAATCCTCCTCTTTTTGCAGGCCTTCCAACAACCAATCGAATATTCAAACCCGTTACCGTACCAACCCTCTACTGAAAAATTCACATTGAGAAGTCGAAAATTCCAACCCTTTCGGTTCTGAGCTAATCCTTTAATAACCTGAGAACCGAAAGCTTGTGTATATTATACACCTTTACCTAGTTCATCTTTATCCTGAGGAAGGGAGGAAGAAAATCAATCGCGCGCTCAGACACATTCCACGATACAAAAGCGGTCGTGGCAAAATTGACAGGCCTTTTCTTTGATCGCTTCAAGAAGGGGGAAAGAAATATTTCGCCTTTGTCGCGGCTCCTGCTTTCCTTTTTGATAAAGGCCCACGCGCGCGGTTATACTTTTACATCGAAGAGGGTAGTAGCAACGTAATATTGCCGCTTTGAAATTTCTTCACCACTGGGTCTGGAAAATTCAGATCTCTATACTCTGGTGAAAATTAATTTGAGCTTAATTTACTCCGTCGTTAATTGTTAATCGACAGGCCAGACAATTATTAAAATGTTCATGCATGTTTTAACTGATTATCGAGATTATCACCAATTTCGAATGTAATAATATATGTACATTCATTAATCTCTGACGTACCGAGAACGCGGCACCAGCGTGTGCAGGTGCTAAGGGTCTATTCTCTCTCTCTCTCTCTCTCACTCACTCACTCTCCTATATACCAAGCGCCCATATTTGTCCTTAACATTGACCGATCGCTGTTGCATGCTTTGATCTCTACGCCGTCGCTATTGGCTCATTATCGCGCGTTTTTTTGTAACACAAACCGCAGAGTAATAGGAGAAATAGTTAAATTCCACGTGAAATAAGACAATCGAACGTGTTTATAAAGGAAAACTTGATCCTTTCCCCACGGCGCGCTATCTCGAATTGATGGCCCGAGCAAAAATCTGGCACCGCGTCGAGTTCGTCTGCGTGTATATATATGTATACAATAGTAGTAGTCAGTCTGCGAGGCACCGGCGTGACAACAAAGTTTGAGTGCGCTTTTCAGAGATGCGCGCGCGGTGCTCTGGAACGACTACTCGCAGTGTATGTGTATGTGTGTGAGAGAGAGCGAGAGATAATTCAGAGAGATTCTCGTGCGCGTTGAAACGCACTGCTCTCGAGTATGTGGGTATACATGTATGTATGTATGCGTGTATGCGCGCGACGCGCAAACGGCAGGTGTAGTCTTCTTGCCTCGAGTGGCTTAGTCAAAGAAGCGTTACGCTACTGTGTTTTCTCGGTAATTTAGTTATGTTGGAGAAAAAAAGATAATAGTATCGTGTACGCCGGAGTTTACTTTAGTTAATTATTATCAATCAGTTTATTGATATCCAAAATGTTAATTTAACTTTAATTATGTCATGTTTCCGCATTATGCATCATGCATTAAGTAGATTCAATTTCGTTGGAATTATTCAGAAGTTTATTACTTAGTAAATTCATATTTGACATATTGTATAATGTAAAAAGAATCTCATTATCTCTTGATACCTAAGCTCGCGAGCATCAGACAGAAAACTAAGAATTTGACTAAGCTCTCGACTCGTCACCTTGTAAACACGCGTGTCTACCGCGTTTACGAGTCTGTGCGCACGTCGTTTATCGTCCCCTTATTATCCCCACGTTGGAGGGGGATGATTATACCCGCGCGTCGCGCGCAAAGTAATTGCGAATTACGGCGCGCCTCAAGCCGGTACGCGTCGCTCTATCTCGCGGCGACTGCGCGGCTTTTCATTGTTCGCTGCAAGGCCGAGTTTAGCTTCTGTGTGTGTGTGGGGGGCGCCCAAGTTTTTAGTGTCGGAGTTTCGGCGCAGTTTAGTGCCTCGATATTGATTTGATATGGAGGGTGGAGGGAGGGTGAATGGGTTTTGTTGATATGAGAGTTTGTTATTAAGTGGTTTAATGGGTTGGGGTTGTAGCGAGCGGAAAAAAAGGTGGTAGTAAAATTTACCGGACAGTCGGGCACGTTTTATCGGATGCTTTGATTTGATCGAGTATTGGTGGATTGCTTCCTGACTTGCAAAGGTTAAAGTTAAAGATGTAATTGAGTTGATATTGCGAGTATTGTGAATTTTTATTTTATAACTTAAGTGAGTGTTTTTTTTTCAAATAAAAAGGAAAGTTATTTTGGATGAATCATAGTATAGACTGGCAAAATTTGATTCGACTTTCAAATTAAAATCCAAATAATGAATTGCTCCATTTCTTCAAATTTTCAAGGTATGTTAATTAAAAATTGATTTGTTTTATTTTATGTAACATCACTAGATAATTTATCTCACGAAATGGGTAGTAGGTTTAATAGTACAACTCTTATAAATTTTTTGTTAACGTTCAAATATTGTTATCCTGTATGAGCAAATAGAATCAAATTATAAATACTGAACCCCGTGAACCCTAAAATTTAGAAACTTTTCACTTAGAAATACCTTTAAAACTTAAGATGGTAGATCAATTCTGAAGAAAAATGGGCATTCAATAAGGTGACTTCTTTCGAATAAGTATAGTGTTCTTTAAAATTAATGGTTTAAAATTTTGCCAATCTGTACAATTATTCTGAAATATGAAAAAAAAGTATCTACAGGAAAAGATTATATAGAAAACGACGGAACAAGAATCATCAAAAAGGTTCGGTAAATTTTGCTCCATCCCAAAATTACCGACAACAATGCATCAAAAACAATTATCAGCATTTTAACACTTATGGCGCCCAGATAGAGCGACGACAAAAGCCTTCCCGAAACCGTGTCGACTTCGAAAAAAGACACACGTGTCTCTCGACCAGTCCGTTAAAGCACAAAGCAACAAGACGCCGACATATCCGTGTATACAGAACCGCGTGTGTAAATCCGTGATAAAAAGCGAGAAAAAAAACCGTGCCGACCGAGGCAGAAGGAGTATATAGAAGAAGACGAAAGAGACCAGACGACGCACGAAGACTCCTCTTCTCAAGGACGCTCCGATGCACGCTTCGGCACAATATTGCACACGTCGTATGTACCTTGCCTCTCTCACCTCCCCTCGTTTACGTAGTCGAGGAGTTGGCTTCGAATTTTTCGTAGATATACATATATATACGAATTTCGTTCGGCTTTCTCTAGCTTTTTCTTTCTCTTTTTTTTCTTTTTTTTTAACGTACTAGTACGTATATATTCTCAGTGTTTCTGCTTCCTAGTATATATACATTTTATACATATATATATATATATATATATATTTTTTTTTTATCATATACGTGGTTATATCTCAATGTGTAAGTATATACATATACTATATACCGATACTACCGCATACAATTATGTAGCTTCTGTGTGCTTTACCGTAAAGACAAATAAAAAAATATGCCCGTCGCGTGAATTAAGAGAGCGTCGACAGGCCGATCAATCGGGAGCATCTAACGAAAGAGAAAGAGAGAGAGAGAGAGAGAAAGATCGCATTACTCCCTCTCTCTCTCTTTCTAGCCGTTGCAGTTAGGGGCAAGGTACTACACGGGGAACTTAGCACCGCATGCGCCATTAAAGAGCCCGATGCGCATCGCACGATTGCACGTGGTGGTAGTAGTATACTATAGTAGTTCACTTTGTGCACGCGCCTATATGCATGTATATAAATCTTTAGTTTTTTTTCTTTCTGACTTCTTTTTTATCTCTTGGCACTCGTTATCTTTTTTACTTCTCTCTGTGTGTATTTTGTACCTTTTGTTAGCATGTCACTCTATATCAACACTCCACCACCACCGACTTACTCTCTCACTATAAAAAATAATAATCACAATATAAAAAAAAAAACCCAACGCCTCATCATAATCATCATCACAACCACCACCCTGCTACCCCTTATACCCCCTTGCGTTTTATAATTATTTTTTTTCGCTTCCTCGCACCCAAACGCGCGTCTCGTGACAGTTTCCCTCCCAAATCCGAGCAAACATTCTTTTTCCCAGCGCGCCTTCGAAATCTTCGATTATTGAATCATGCCCAAGCGTTGTTTATGAAATCACTCGAGTTCTCTCACCCCCTGGAGGCGATTCTCTCTGTCTCTCTCTCTATCTATCTATATATATCTCTCTCTCTCTCTCTCTCTCTCTCTACTTTCGAGTACACGACGACATCGACGTCTTGCTCGTCTCTGTCTGTCTTAACAGTCGAACGGCTTCGGAATCGAGGTGAGAAAAGTCTCTCTCTCTTCCTCACCCTCTCCCGGCGGGTTAAACGAACCGCGTTTGGGATGCAAAATTCACGACGAGCGTTCGCACGAAACTGCTTTATGCACACGTACTGTACGGTACGTACGTTCGTTCGTACGTACGTACCTTGTCGGCGGCAGCAGGAGCAGTAGCAGCAGCAGCAGGCTTCTTACGTCGGCTGTTTGCCACTGTTCGCGCGCGAGCAAACAGCTACTGCTGTCTCGATTCTCTCCCGCGTATTTCGCTGCCAGCAAGCAGCAGCAGCCTTCCAGTCCACAGAGGATGAACTTCGCCTCCTGTGTGTATATATATGTACGTATGTATATATATATACATCGCTCCGAATCTTCTTAAAGGAATTCACCTTGCTCTTTTTGCCCCGCCCGTCGCTACGCTCCTTAGTGCGCTACATTCCGCTCTGATCTCTCTCTCTCTCTCTCTCTAGTGCTCACGAGCAACTTCTTCCTCCTTTTCGTATTCTTCGTTCCCGCGATTCGTCTCTCTCTCCCTCTCTCTCTCTCTCTTTTATTTTCCCTTAATTGTCACATCGAGTTTGAAAAGTTACTTTATGACTTCGGCCTCGCTGTCTCTCTCTCTCCGGCTTAATTTCCATCTTCTTTCAGCCCTCGGATCTCAATACGCTCTTTCCTCCTTTTCCCGCCGCTTAATCTCTTTAGCTCGTCCGGTCCCATTTTCTCTCTCTCTCTCTCTCTCTCTCTCTCTCTCTTTCTATTTCTATCTATCTTTCGATTCGCTTCAACTTTTTTATTTAACGACCCGCCACACAACGACTCTGAACAAAAACCAAAACCAAATGAAAAAAAAAGAAAAAACCCATATAGTATGAGTGCGTGGTGAATGTGTGACCACGGGCCCGTGTGCCGTATCTGCTTGTGTGTTTCAGAGAACCTGCCCCCGTCGTCCGCGTCGTACGATCTCTCGGGCACGGACTCGGCCCTGTACCCGTACGAACCCCACGAGGACACGGGATACCAGGAGCTCTGGTTACCCCCGACAAGCCTGTACCCGTACTTCCTCTACCCACCGGGCGGCACCTCCGGTCCCCGTCTCTCCTCAGCCTACTACGAGCTCGACCTCGATCTCGCCGCGAGTCTCGAGGAACAGCAGCAGCAGTACCAGCAGCAGCGCAATAATAACGCCGAGCTGACAGCCGAAGCTGCCGCGTCGGCGGCCGGTGGTAGGCCCAAGCTATATCTCTACCCCGACGCGCTGCCCCCGGAGCTGCGCGACTCCGCCGCCGCGATACGTGTCTTCGAGAATGACCGCTGGCAGACCCAATGGATGCACTTACGCCTAGCCCCACCCCCAATCACATCCCATATCACTCCACCCACGCATGAACGTGATTCCCAGAGCACAAAAACCACCGCCACCTCTAGCGTTATCACCGAGCACAAAAGCCAGCATGACGAGGACGGTCGTCTGCACCATCGGCACCGCCACCGCCATCACCAGCCCAATCTCCACCAGCACCACCTCGATCGGGACCTAGCACCACCGCCACCTGCACTTGCACTACCCCGTACCACGACGACGACGATGATGATTGTACGCCGTAAGTTCGCGCCGAGGCCTACGTACGAGCACGGCGCGGCGTACGAGCGGCCGGACGAGGAGTTCGAGGGCCTCGACGAGTTCCGGGGGGCCGGCGGTGACGCCGGACAAGGCCGCCTGCCCATCGACCGGCTCGCCGATCTCCGCGAAGCCTTCGCCGGCTTCGTCGATTCAGGTTCGTAGCCGGAGGCCGCAACGGTTTATACGATCGTCGAGTCCGGTTGAGGTTTATCCGTGATGAGAACATACCTGATGAGCGTGGCCGTCGTACCTAGAGCTTTTAGGCTCATTTTTTATAATTTTTTCGTTCCAGCGAGAGATGCTTGTCAGGCTCATTCGGGGCCGGTTGAGTTCTTTTTAGTTGGAGAGGTCCGTGTAAAAAGTGCTTGGATAGAGAGAATATTAAACTCCAATCATCAGAGTCTCGCACCACTACCTTTTTACAGCGGACCCTCCAACGATAATTTTTATTTCAAACCGCACAATTATGATTTCCTTATCCATAACAATGCGCCTAAACCGCTATAATAAACAACTCAGGCCACGTGAGAGCGTTATCTGCTTTCGCTCATTAAGAAAGAACCTTTACGAGCCAGCGTCAACGCAGGAGATAGACAGAGTGAAACCTCGCGAGCGAATACGAGCACGCGTATACGCGTCGGTGACCGAAAGAACCGTCGATATCACAAGTCGCAGTGGTACGTACACATGTACGTATGTACGAATCGCAGTACGTATACGAATGTACGTATGTACATCTATACATATATGTATGTACGTGTGTGTATGCCGGGCGCGTGGCCAGCGGCGCACTGATAATGAAATGTAGGTTGAAGCGGATGATCCCAATGGCGCGGCTGCGCTGCGCGCTTTCACTGGGATACACTACACTACTATTGCGTCAGCTGCGGTCAGCCGTCCAACTACGTCTAGTCTCTCTCTCTCTTCCCTCCCTTTCATACCTATCGATTGCAATTCGCGTGATGGAAGAGAACCTTAAACACACCTATGTCTCTCTGTCTGTCGCTCTTTGTGAAAGAAGGGATGGTGTACACATATGGCCGCAGCTGATAGTAATAATATCCAATGAGAATGATGATGATATTAAATTTTTTTTAACTGGACTTTATTTATATATGGGAGAGGGTACTATGCGTGCATAATAATACTTATATATGGCTTGTCGTGGACAATGCGCCGCGATCGCCGCTGCTGCTTTCAGTTAACGTGATATCGAACGCCGACAATACGACGACCCACGAGCTGATCGAGTCGCAACTGGAGAATCCACTGATTGATCCAGAGCATCAGGATCTGCATGCGTTGAAGCAGCTGCCTATACCTAATGTTCATCATCATAGGGTGCATCATAAGCAGAAGAACCAGTCGCATGAGGATCATGAAGGTAGGTGTCGTTGAGTGTAGAAGATGCTGGAGGATAATTCGTATGGGTAAGGGTTTAAGGAGGCTGAGGATGGAGGTTGAGTGCGAGGAAAGGATCATTGTAGCAATTGATTTAGCAATACGAATAGCAAACGTTTACTTGAGGTATATGTGACAAAGCAAATTTACTATAACTTTGACGTTGCGGTTTAAACAATGTGAACATACTGACCAATCAATTACCCTTGTAAATACTCAAAGAACTTTAGAAAATAATTTAGAGTAATATTGTGTTAAACCATTTTCTAGCAATACCCATATATACACATAGAAGTCATGTATTTTGGATTTTTCTGCTCCCCCCTAATCCGCAAACCCGATGAAACTTGAGCGTGTGTACCAGCCAAAACAGCTTTGAAACTTCCATCATCTGATCAGGCCACACGGGGACTACGGGTGGGAAAATTGAAAATTATTCAACGCCACCGCGCGACGTGAAAAACGCAACGCAGTAGTACACACACGCGCGAACCGGCATACATCACATCGCGCGAAAAACAGCCGCGCGCGAAATCGGATCCAAAGTTTGCGTCATATATACTACTCCTCTCCCTCTCTCCGCAGAGGAAGGAACAGAATCTCTCTCTCGGATTTGCGAATTAAAGTTTGAAATCCGGTATGCCGGGAAATAATATGCGGATACGAGAGAGAGCGAGAGAGCAGCTGCGGACGGTCCGCAGGAAATGAGACGTTTGCGCGGGCGCGTGGGAGTCAAAATTAAATTAAACTTTCGTCCTCTCTCACTCTGACTCCCTCGTGGAGCTACCGCGATTAATCTCCCTAAAGCGCAGACGATTTCGACGCGACGAATATCGCGCGACGGAGTTGCCGTGTGTATGATACTCGCGCGCTGCGCGCTATCAATTTGAAATATTCAAAACGCGAATGAGAATTCGGGGATGAAATGTTATAGGGTGTGGGATAGAGCAAAGGAGACGACGAGAGAAGCTGTTTTGCACTGATTTGCTTGACTTTAGGATGAACTCGTAATTGAGATCGTTGTGTTCTGCGTTGAGGGGCTCAAGATGCCGGTATGTATTGAGTGATCGTATTTGTTAAAGTTTACGTTCAATTCGATTTCGGATGATTTCGGTGAATGTGACGTTTCCAAGTTTACAGGGAGAATGGAAGTTAATCTGATGCTAGAAGGCTGTTTATTTACAATGGTTTCTAGGTTTTTTGTGCAGATTTTTAATTTCTTGTCCGTTACATTTCTATCAAATTTACACAAAACATGGTAAACAATTGTCTTAACTTCTCAGATTATAAAAACTTTCTAATTCATTCAATGATATCTGCATCAAATTTTCACAAAGTTGAAGATAAGCCTTTCCTGATTAAATAGAATTAAAATAGAAGTAAAAATAAAAATGATAGTAATGATTTGTTCAATTATTTTTCAAATTGAAAGCCTCGTTAAAATATGTATGTTTCCTAAAAGTAATTAGATATTCCCCAATAATACAACTTGTAATTTTTTGGCTCGTAATTTTATATGTACACTTTTACAAGTTTGACGATTTTCAGTTTAAATGAATTTTACGTTAATAATACTGAAAAATATTTTAATGAATGGAGAAAACGTGATAAACAAAATAAGATTACGTAGCTTTACCACAAGTTAAATATAAAATCGTGTTACCTTTTATTTTCAATAAACTATTATACAATTAAAACTACATTTGATTGTTTGAATGTATTACACACTTACGGAAATTCTCGTATTTCACATTTTTATTTAGAATTTTTCATTCGTATTAATTAATCAAATAATACAATATTCTGCAGTTATAACAATAAATCGGCAGCAATACAATAAACTTTGGTTTGCAAATAATTTTGAAACATACCCGCGATTTTTTAATTCCGAAATTCTGCGAAAAATAATTTATTTCCGTCGCTGTACATCCATAGTTACCAGATTTTTTTTTAAAAGCATACAACTCTCAACATCCAATACTTCGCCGTCCTAACGTCCAAAATAATGAATCTCCATTCGGAATCTCTGTACAGCAATACCGAACCTCTCTCCCATCCTCGCAAGCAGTCGGGCAAATGAAAAAGTCGATAACACCTTTCGGCGAAATTGGTACAGACTCTCTCTCTCTCCTCTCTCCCTTCAACACAGCGCGAAACCGAACCGCTGAAAAATTCATGAAAAAGTCAAATCTCTCTCTCACTCTCTCCCTTTTCCGTGACTCAGCAAAAAGAATAACCGCGGCCAACTAATTTTCAGCAGGTCAATTTCGATTAGCCCCCCTATCGTCGCGCTTTAAATAATTCAGCGACCTCGCGCGCGAGAAAACTTTAGCACCGAATCGAAAATAAAAAAGCGAGCGATGAATAGACAGACACAGAGTGACTGCGAGAGAGAGAGAGAGAGAGAGAGGGGGAGGTAACAGAAGAGTTCCATTCTCCAAAATCAATCACTCGAGGCATCGGCGGGTAATCGGCGGATTAAAGGATAACCGAGGATAATTACTCGCGCCCGATTCGGATGCAATCAATTCGCACTCTCTCCCGCTTCGCCGACGTATATATAGCTCTACACCTCTCTGCTCCTCCCTCCCTCTTCTCTTCTACCAACCGCATTGTAGATCTACTCTCTGTTTCTCTTTACATATTCACGAACATGCGCGTATATACGCATCACGCGTGTTTAACCGTCTTTCCGCCTCCCATCCGTGTGTTTACGAGAGTATAATGACGTTTCCATCAAGCAAACTATCCACGTAAAGAATTCGACATTAGTGTCAATAACCTTCATACATTTTAGAGAACTATGGTATGTCGCAATTGTACCTACAACTGATAGTAGTCAAGTGTTCGAATGTTCTTCTCTCGATACTTCGCTGACCTGTTCCTACTTCTCTTTCTCAGCGGCCAATAATCTCCTTCTCGCTTTCTCCCTTTATCCGGTGCTTTTAGCCCTTCGCCGTAGCTTTTTGTATCGTCCTTTTGCCGGCCGCTACTGCTGATACCACTGCCACCTCTCCGCTCCTAATTATTTCCTTTATCTCTCGCTCTCTCTCTCTCTTTCTCTCGGCCGCTTTTATTCGCGCACGCGTGCACGAGCGTCCGACTACGCTTTCATTTACTCCCTTATCGCCTCGCATTATCGTTTTTCTAATTCCATTGGCTCCTCTATTTGCCCCGACTCTCGCCTATTTTTCCAGACGATTTAAATCACTGTGCGCGTGCGTGCGCTCATCGCGTCTTTCTCTCTCTCTCTCTCTCTCTCTCTCTCTCTCTCTCTCTCTCTCT